>OX155958.1:21830901-21909005 GCA_944548615.1 Micropterix aruncella
TATATATATATATATATATATATATATATATATATATATATATATATATATATATATATATATATATATATATATATATATATATATATATATATATATATATATATATATATATATATATATATATATATATATATATATTATATATATATATATATATATATATATATATATATATATATATATATATATATATATATATATATATATATATATATATATATATATATATATATATATATATATATATATATATATATATATATATATATATATATATATATATATATATATATATATATATATATATATATATATATATATATATATATATATATATATATATATATATATATATATATATATATATATATATATATATATATATATATATATATATATATATATATATATATATATATATATATATATATATATATATATATATATATATATATATATATATATATATATATATATATATATATATATATATATATATATATATATATATATATATATATATATATATATATATATATATATATATATAGGTATATATATATATATATAAAAATATATATATATATATATATATATATATATATATATATATATATATATATATATATATATATATATATATATATATATATATATATATATATATAGGTATATATATATATATATAAAAATATATATATATATATATATATATATATATATATATATATATATATATATATATATATATATATATATATATATATATATATATATATATATATATATATATATATATATATATATATATATATATATATATATATATATATATATATATATATATATATATATATATATATTATATATATATATATATATATATATATATATATATATATATATATATATATATATATATATATATATATATTTATATATATATATATATATATATATATATATATATATATATATATATATATATATATATATATATATATATATATATATATATATATATATATATATATATATATATATATATATATTGTGACGAATTAGTAGTCACGGGAGTCTACTTCCATAATACACAATAATAAACTTCATTATAAATCATCTTTTAATTCATTAGAATCTAATCGGACTAAAAAACGGATGTCATACTCGCATCATGCGATTAAATAACGCACACCCCTAGTCGGATTCACGGCAAAATTGCCAGTCGATTAAATTCGAACCGACTGGATCGGGTGATTAATTCTATACCCCCTCTTGGATTTTGACCGCGGAACAGGGCGGACTGCTCGTGGCCGCTGGGGGGTCAAACCCCCAGCGGTCCACATTTTCTGCAGACCAGAGCAACAGTGCCGCGTTTATAATTTTATGAAGTTTCAATAGTTTTGCCGGCCAAATAACCGAATAATATCAGTGCGCCAGTCTTGCAATTCAAGCCGAATCGAACCCCAGTCTCCGTGGGACCTACCCTCCATTACCAGGCGAGTTTTTAGGGTTCACGTTCTGACTCCCCAAACTTTTAAAACCCCCAAGAGTTCAGTTTATAAGTTTTTTATATCTCACGTCAAATAATCTAATCAAATTCAACCTAGTGCAAGAGCGCTCTCTACGGTTCGACTTAGCGCGTTTCTCTTTTTAATATTCAATTAACATACTATTCAGCCTAGTTGAGCGCGAGAGAATCTAAGGATTCGGCGCGTAGTTCCTGAGGAAACCGTAGTGCGATTCAGGGGACACGCTCCCTAATAGCCGGCGGCGTCTAGGCCGACAGAGCGCGGAAGCGCCCGAGCCGGTGGTTATTGAGGATTCTCACCGATATTCCTAACGCGCGTCGCCGTAAAAATCGCCTTTAATATTCGAATGTCTAAAGTGCGTCACGCAATATCAAACGCGCTGCGCCACAAATTCAAATATTCGATCCCCATACATTAAAATGGCGGAGCTTAAATATTATGTATGCAAGTTATGTATGAGATATTCCAACCAAATTTGACAATTTGATTTCCATCTAACAAGGCATTTGTGTACCGACTTTCAAGACTCTAAGTCTAATACTTCAAGGATATTAAATTGTGACTGGTGCGATCCCTGATGGACCGATTTCAATCTTTTCAACTTTTCGCTCAATCGGATGAATACACACACACAAACAACCACACACACACACGTGCACACAGTCACACAGAAGTGCGTTCACAATACTTTCCCTCAGCAAGGTATATAAAAAGGGAGTTGCTACTCCGGTGTAAACGCCCACTAATGATTTATCAACAAATATAATAAATCAAGAAGACATACGAAAATAAAACAACCTTTATTGGGTTATAAATAAGATAAAAACAAAATTTACCGCGTGAAGTTCGTAACACCCGACGTTTTGGCGATGTTGCAACCGCCGTTGTCCAGGGTCAACGCCTACTACCCTACCCTGCCTACCCTGGACAGCGGCGGTTGCAATATCGCCGAAATATCAGGTGTTACAACATTTACGCGGTAAATTCGTTTTTATCCTATTTATAATGCCAAACAACCGCGATAGTCTTCGATTTTATGTACTTGAATATTTCAGTTATAATCCAGTGATATTAGGATTTCATATTATGAGAGGTGCTCATCGCCGGCAAAGGCGCGGCGCCGATAGAATTTGAATTACGCGAGAAATAATGATGTTCCAAATTAGAAAATGTAATCAGCGCGCCGCGTATGGGATATCGCAACGAAAACACCTTAAATAATATGAGCTCCTGGTAATTCGAATCTGATTTTAAATAGATTATGCCGGGTATAAAGGGCTGCTTTTAGCTGACGCACTGGATTGCAACAAAAAGAATAACCAAAAACTTCATTTGTACGGAAAATATTTTGTGTTTTTGTTGATAACACGAGCCATGGGCACAGTATACCGAGAGAACAGTAGACGCACTCTCGAGCTACATGGCATTGTGGGGATAGGGTGGGAGGGAAGTGAGCAGAAGGTATAGGTCTCTAAGAACGCCTTTGGTTAGCGTTACGGGCGGGTGAAGTTAGGCGACTTTTTCGTACGTTTCGAAATTTTGAATATTTGAGCCCTTACGACTCGTGACGTAGCTTGCCTTAATGGCAATTTTGTTCTAAGAGAAGTTACTGTCTGGTATACTAACTGAAAACAGGAATGGGGAAGGGGGATTGGCACGCACGCCATAATAGCGGGGGGGATAGGGACATATTGCCGTCTCCTCCCATTTTACTATCTCCATTAAGTGAGCTAATGGACCCTGTTGCAGTTTGGCCATAAAGACCCATGTTTTTACGGCCGGTCATACTCACGGGTCACCACCCATCCGGCGGCCATCGGGCTAGTTTCCCCTAGGAGTCAACTTTCGGGAGCTCCTGGACGGTTTGCGAACCGTGCGGCGTCAGCCAATCGATTGTGCACTCTGACTAACAGCCGGGGTAGTCTGGGATAGTATCTAATGTTTCTTCTTATAGAGCGGGGGTGGTTGTTAACTTTATAGCAACTGCTCTTGAAACGACCATTCGGCCACCCGATACCGGGTGAATAAGCCGGGTAACGGATGCCGTGGTCCGCGATAGATTCTGTTGCCACTGAATCACCGCTTCATAAGAGAGAGGTCTGCGCAAGCGACCTTAATCCTGTAATTAGTCAGGAGGTAGGAGGTATCCTGAAGGTTAATTCCAGACGGAGATATTCTTCCAAACTGAAAATCAGGGGCCGAGGCTACCCGCTGGGTACCTTTCCCGGTGCCTCGCCGAAAGGCGTTGGCCTCTGACGGGCAGGTGTCGTTGCTAGACGGCGGATTGTTTTCGTCCCAAGTCATCTTCGCTCACCTCATGGGAGACAGAACGAACAATATCGTTAAACTTTCTGAGGTGACAGATTCACTCGTTGTAGTTGACAGCACTAAATTCTCTTTCCGAAACATTTTTCACATGTCACAGTGGTGACGATTCTGATGGAGCAGATGAATGATCTCTTCTAGAACAGCCTGTATACACCGTTTTCAGTGGATCTGCCGTAGCACAAGTCACTATGATGAAAATTCCATACGTGGGATTCAATCCAATTACACGATGCCGATTACGCCAGGATTTTGAAAAAAAAAGTATTTTTGGAGAATAAAGCTGTACTACTCAAAAAAAGGCATTTATGTAAGCTCCCGAAGAAGCAAAATACTCTTACAGTAAATTTTCCGAAATGCCAAGGCAGCAGTATCTTGTTTAAGCCTTGTCCGTGACCCGCGCTCCCAGTAAATCTCCCCACTCGCCGTGATTTGTTATTATCTTGTTAAGGTTTGACTGGAGACGCCACCGCCACCGTCACAAAGCCCAGGTCAATTCAACCGCTACCGTGAGCGGGATCAGGAATAAAAGCAAATGGTGTATACACTGCCTTACATTGTCCAATTGGATGCTTTAAGCCTACCCTCATCATCGTCTTTATCATTAGCAGATATAATAATTAACCGATAAATAAAATGCGCAATGAAGACATATTGGGTTAAAAGTAAAAATATGCAAAACTACCTCACACATCTAAATTGCGTAAAAATAAATAATAATAATAAAAAATATCACCAGAAGAAAGTCTATTTGACAATATTACAATAAAAAACATTTAAAAATGCTACAAAGCAAAATGTGAAAAATCTAAATTATTTTTGTTTGCTCTTTTTGTTTCAAAACTTTAACTGAAAGTATTATATTAGGTCATTACCTATTAAGCTGCTGTTTTAGAAATGAAATTTAGGGCAAACATTTTGTATGAAAAATATATTTTTATTTAATTGTTGACCCCTATTATCTATGCAGATTTGACATTTTAATGTGAGTTGCTTAATTCCTCTGCTGTAAAACTCTAGTGGACAGGAACTAATGAATGCTTTGAATATGTTTTTCATCGACTCTTCAAAGTTGCTTTCTTTTTCTTGTAAAAGTTACCTAAATTCTGAACAAAAAAAAACGCTTTTGGAACAAGGTCTGGCAAGTACGGTGGGTGACCAAGAGTCCCCAGCCGCCACTCCTGCAACTTTGGGAATGTTTGCAGTGAAACCTGTGGTTACATGTTTTCACGTAGAAGCATAGCGATGAGCGATTAACCAGACTCGGTTATTTAATCTTGAGCTTCTCCATCATTTTTTGCAGTTTTTAACAATACAAATTTTACGGTAACTGTATAGCCAGACTGCAAGAAGCTGTAACAAAAAACTCCGGCTCAGGAACACATTTTTTTAAACTAATAAAAATTTTCAACTTTACCGTGGTTGCATAAACGAAAATATTTGAGCAAAAACAAACAACGGAAAGGCAATATATATTACGCTCAGAAAATATCCTAAATTTTAAACATATACCTACTTCTAAATAATATCGCACATTTAAAAAAAGTGTAATATCATAACATTTGGACGAGAAAACTTGGTTTGGCGACTGTTGGGACGATTTTGTTTTTCGCTATACATTTTTGCTTCTGTTTGGCCATCGCAAACGCTTGGCGAGCAAGCCGGGCAGCAGCGCAGGCAGGAACGAGCTGCGCTGACTCGCGAGTTTTTGCGAAGCCTATATTATACGAGACGAAGTCAGACGTACATATACGTATGTACAATATTCAGCAATTTTCGTTATGAAGTTTGTGTACATGACAGGCTTTACCGGAGTGGCTTGGTAAAATTTACTTTTCATCGTTTTTTACTCCAGTCGCCTTGCATTTAAAAAGCGAAACAATAAATTCGCCTGTCATGTCCGCCTGAGATCGTTAATCATTAAGCACGCCTAAGAGGGTAAGTGACTATGCGCGATTTTTTAAATAACATTTAGGTAATATTTGCGTATAGATAAGGTGGAAGAATGATCCCTAGACATGTGGCAGTTTCGAAATTATAGATCAAAGTTTTTCAAAAATATTATTGAAAGTATGCCAGAACAGTAGGTACCATTGTATAGACTATCGGGACTTACATAATATATTCGACGCTTATGTGTGTAATTGTGACTCATTATTATTTAACATAAAATCTATACACACAAAAATAAAATTAAAAGTCTATGAATTACAAATTCAAGCAATACTTAATTTTGTTCACTTATTAGAGCCCAGAAACTCGAACATCGATGAGGTAAGGGCGGCCATGACTCTATGTATGTGGGCCCGATTGCGTATCTTTGTGAACTAAAACTGAAATTACTTCAAGTGAACGAGATGGAGCAATGCGTTAGCAGGGAATATAAAACGAACGATTGTTGATAAAAACTACCCGTCGAATTTATACTCGTCCGAATAAATTTGAGCACATTTCGTGGGGTGTTTGATTCAGATTCTTTAACTTTGGTGGGTATTCTAACTCGTCGGATGCCAATTTTGCGTCGTTTGACAGATCCGCGCGTAACCGTTTCGGCCAGCCCCATATATATTATATACATATTTAATATACACCACTAACAAGATTAATTACTAGGTAAAAAGGGGGAATTCATGAAAAAACGATATTATAAGTATTTATTTACAAAATCGACAAAAACAATGCGGCGCAGTTTTTTACACGCGAAGGCTGGCTTTCGAGCGGTTAGATGCGAAAAAGTGACAACCGTTCACATTCCGTTCTAGCATATTACCCTGCTCATTCACATGAACTGACTTCCGTTTTTAGTTCACGAATGAACGCAATCGAGCCCAGTATTACAGATTCGCAATAAAAAAAACTTTAAATCTCAACGCAGCTCACGCTCAACCTTATGGAAACTCAATTATAACATTTAATTTATAATTGAGCCCGACAATTTAATTTGTATAAGCATCTATACAGGTATACATAATTAGAATATAATCTTCCTACATCAATTAAGTTTCCCGGGAAAATGTGCAAATGACATCAAAAATAATGAAATCTCACCACGGTAAATTGGAGGCCGAGAGACGGACCAGACGGCAATATGACAGGAAAGCAGTAATTAATTTTCGCTTAGACCCGAAGGCCAGGCGATCTGATGCTGCAGAGATAAAACTGAGGCCGATTTTTACCAGTCTTATCTCCAGTCACCAGGCTTATTATATATTTTAGTACGTTGCAATAAGATTTCATTCGGTTGGTAAACATAGAGGAACTAGTGGTATTATCCGGCGTTTCCCGTGCTATATCAAAGATCAAATACCTATGTATACCATTTTGCATGGCGATCGGTTGAGCGGTATAAAAGTGTATGTGCTGCAGCGCCATCTCGTGGTGAGTTACAATAAAATGAAAAGCGCGAAAATATTATGCGTGCTCAAATGTCTATAAATACCAATATTCATGGCGATCGGTTGGGCGGTATAGAAGTTGATGTGCTGCAGCACCATCTGGTGGCGAGCAACAATAAAGTTAATAGCGCGAAAATATTATACGTACTCAAATGTCTATGTATACATTTTTTATGGCGATCGGTTGAGCGGTATAGAAGTTGATGGTAAGCTACAACAAAGCGGATACCATAAAAACTTTCTGCATGAATAAATGCATTTATGTGCCAACTTTCATGGTGATCAGTCAAACGGTTTCGGAGTCTATTAAGCTCGGATAGGCAGACATATATACTAACATAGATAACGATTTAAATTCGCAGAAACATATTATGCAAATTTTCCCTTGAGTCTGGAGGTCGATCAATTGAGTTTTACGTCTACCAATTGAATACGGTCAATTGAGTTTTACGGTCAATTTTAACTTTCTTTAGCTTGTTTGCGCTGAGATTAAAACTGAAGGTATGAAGTGAACAAATATTTACGCCGCAATCCATGGCTATAATTCGGTAAAAATGATAAATAACACTATTTCCAGTGACGATCCGAATAAAATGATATAAAATGACAATTATTAGAGCTATTTTGGAGCGAAAGATTCTACAAATACCGGAAAAAACATTGAAACCTTTTCCAAAATTACTATTTTATTATTACAATTTAGTAAAAAATCTTTGGTTGAATTTTTAAGTTAAGTTTTAAAGTTTATTTTTTGCCGAAAAATGTCGCTGAATTTCATTCAAAGCTTATTATTTTATTTTGAAGAATTTCATCAACTGGATTTCCAGGACTGATCAACCGAATGACTTATAAATTGACACTGGTATATGTTATTAAAAATCGGAAAGTGAAAATCTTTTCAGGAGTTTTAACTCGTTTTATGGACATTTTTCTGCACATTTCTCTAGCAAAAAAATATACCTTCCGAAATGTTGATTTTATTTTATTTTTATTGAAATATATATACAAACGCGTGAGCATAAAAGAAAATGAACTTACAATTAAGAAAATGCCGTGGCATGCTTCTAAAGTTTCGGGCACATCTGTCTGAGCCCAGGTTACATAGCGCATACATTAAATGTAAATGTTTATCTTTCTATTATGCTAAGCAAAGTGCAACCGAGCCCGCCTTGCTAGGCACCCCTGTGTTAAGGCGAGCTCACTTCCGGAGTCCCACTAGAGTACCACGGTTGTGTCAAAAGAAAAATTGAAGCAAACCTTTTTTTATATATTTCAACCAATTATCTTAATCGCAGACTAAAAATCTACAAACGCCAATCCCCTTTTTCGCCGTATAGAGGTGATCTCCGAACTCTACCCGTATCACTGTAAAATTGCTAATCATAATGCAATAACCTTAAATATTTGTCTGTTCGAGTTTCTATTGTAAAACATTATAATTTTTTTTATTTAGTTAAAAACAGTCATATACATTTATGTGAAAATAATATATAATGCAAATAGACCTACATTGCCATTAATTACTAAAAAACATTATACATAGTAGCAAAGGGAATATGACAATCAAAATTATACTAATAACTTATTAAACCAAGCAACCAAACCAACTAATGCAACCAAAAAATAAAAAGTTTTACTTAAAACAAATTAAACAATAAGCTAATGCAACAACAAATTGCTTATTTTTTTCCTAAAACTAACCAGCGTGTCGGAAAATATGTCGACGTCATTCGAAGTTTTATTATAATGTAAACATGACCATCTGAAAAAGGTGTTTTTCGCATAGTTCGTGTGAAAACAGGGTATATAAAATGTATCTTTTGAACGAGAAGAGGGAGACCGAGGAATTTTAAAAAGAATTTTGCCCAAGTTTTTTATAGGAAGATATTGTCTAAAATATTCTAGATATTTTTTTTGTAAATATATATTTTTATTTCACCCCCTTAAATACACGCCTCTCCCTGAAAGCGTAAAATATTTGAGATGCGATAATAAAACCTATTCAGATCTTTTAGGCCAATATATTTACAATTTTCACGACACTTATCACATAATATAATACTAAACCATTCATATAATCGACCTTACACCTACCTCTTCACTACCATCCTCATCACAATCCCTCAAAACAATATGTCGTCTTTTAGATGTACATTAATAATACTACAGATGAATTTTTAGTTGGTGACATCCTTATAGTGAGTCAGGACGACAAGATAAGCAACTTTTCATTTATTTATTTTTTTTTTAAAAATTAAAAAAAATCTTTTTTTTTTCAATTTTATAAATTTTATTTATTGAAGAAAATGTTAAGAAGCGTTGAACGCGCTGCGCCAAACAATATTAGCGATATTTTAACTACCACTAGAGGGCGCAGCGCGCTCGAACGCTTGCCATCTTTTATATAACAGTCAATTTCTTCAATTTTTTATTAAAAAAAAATATTTAAAAAATTACCATTTTCCAAAAAAAAAAGTTTTTTTTGTTTTTTTTTTTTCAAAAAAATATATTTAAACTTGTATAGATCGTCGTACTGATTCTCCCACTATAAGGATGTCACTAATTAAACAGAACATGCTGTATATTTTCAATAATAATATTATATATAGTCGTTATCTTTTTAATACCTTTTTAATAGAAATAAAACCCAAAATAATTTCTTTTATACGTCCCCCACTATTGTCTGCTCGACTTATTATAATTTTTATGTATCACATGGGAAATATTGTTTAATCATGTCATTAAATCTGTCACCATTTTTAAATGGAATAAAAAATTATCCCTACGCATATATATATATGTCCTTTTTAATGATTTCCAGGAACATTCATGCCAAATTAGAAGAAAAACTAAAACGCATTTTTTCGTAACTGCGTAATAAACAAATTTACAGACACATAGATGACATGCTAAACAGTCGAAACATGACATCAATTCCTTCCGTCCGTTCGTTAGGGGCTCTCTAGACGATCAAGTATGCTTGTCAAGCATCGCGTCGCGGGCTGGGAGGGGATCGAAAACCGCAGGCAATATGCAAATACTATTAAAATTATTTACCAATAATGACTAATTTTGTAGTCTTATACTAGAGAGTCGCATCATTCATCAATTAATTACGTCTAATTAACGTGACCCCTTGGTGTAAACTACAAAATTAGGCATTTTTGGTAAATAATTAAAAAAAAAACATATTTCCTGCGGTTTACGATTTCTTCCACGCCCGCGACGTGTTGCTTGACAAGCATGCTTGTTCGTCTAGAGAGCCCCTTAGAGAAATAAAATATGTTTTTCACATCAGAAAATAAAAGCGATATCAGTGCGGGATGGCGCCCGGGGTGAGATGACCATGTTATAACATCGTCCGATGTTCGTGGTTAACGTATCAGATCATTGGCGTTCATTACCTCTATAAGCAAGAAGGTTCGCGATTGATTGGTATGCATAGAGGCTTCAACGGCGCCCCTTAATAAAACCACCCATTAGATGGGTTAACTAACAGGGCAATACAAATAATACGACTGGAGTTTCGGTTAAACCTTTAAATAATCAAACCATTAAGATCCACTATTCATGATTTATCGTAAGAGCAAACGGACCGTTCCTTATTTCTTATAAAACACTGGCTAGAAGCCATTATTTTTCAATGCTAAACTTTTCTGGTGACAGTTTCGTCATAAATTCATCAACACTACTTTCCCGAGCTCGTTAGCGGAGACGCTGATCATTTAATAAATCAATTATGTAGGATGATTAATTTACTGGCGAGATTTCGGCAAATTGTTTGTCACCTTGAAGCGTCGCCAAGTCGAGCATTCTTTAAGCGCCATTGTTTTCGTCGCCTTAAGTAAAATTTATGTCTCCGGATTGACATTTCAGATATTACAATAAAATGTTTAAAATTCCAGAATTTTAAAATGCTTTACAAAAGGAAAGAGAACGGATTAGCTTTGAGTACCTATTGTATTATACTTTACTATTACTATTATTAATATACGAGGATTCGAAGCGATTCCTTTCTTCACTTCCTCTCTTGATTTTCTCTACCATTTTCAAATTATCGAATTGAATATATTACAATTAGTGTACATTTCTGTACAATTCGGAGCGGATTCGAATCGTGCCCATTCTTTTATTCCTACCTTCATGTTTTCTACCATTTTAAAATTATCGAATCGAAAATATTACAAATAGTGTATATTTGGGTACGATTCGGAGGAAATTCAAATTGTGTCCATTATTTTATTCCTATCTTCATTTTCTCTACCATTTTCAAAATATTAAATTTAAAATATTACAAGTACCTAGTGTACATTTCTTTACGATTCTGAGCGGATTCAAATCGTGTCCATTGTTTCATTCCTATCATCATTTCCTCTACCATGTTCAAAATATCAAATTGAAAATATTACAAGTAGTGTACATTTCTGTACGATTCGAAGCGAATTCGAATAGTGTCCATTCTTTCATTCCTATCTTAATTTTCTCTACCATTTTCATATTATCGAATTGAAAATATTACAAGTAGTTTAAATTTCTGTACGATTCGGAGCGGTGGACACTATTCGTATCTGCTGTTAATCGTACAGAATTTTACCTTTTGTAAAAATATTATCTATTTAATCCTAAAGGGTTAAATTAAAAAAAAAACACTTCCGGGATATTAGTTCTCTAGATAATAAATTAGAACGGTAGTTTTAGATAATTATTTTTCTTATGATAAATATTTAACTTGTCTATTTCCTTGAATGTCAGTGAATAACGGCGAAGTTTCCATGTTTATTATAGCTTCAACGAAAACGAGATATTTTCTGGATAATTTTTCAGCCAATCTGTAAACAGGAAAGACATTGTTATTAATGGAAATTATAAATATATTCAAGCCTGCAATATCGCGATTGAGAAAACTTTTGCGTATTATGAACGGCTCCTCCATCTCCCGGAAAAACTTTCGCAAGGATCGCGTTTCAGCATATTTTTCGGTATGATGGATAGGGCGGAATTTCGGGTATAATGTTTATCGTCGTATTAATAAGAATAAGTTAAAGTAATCACTCATGATGGCAATGTGTATCAATCAATCCACTCTTTCGATGAAAGATTAGAATCAGACTCAGACATTGATGCGAAAACACAGCGATTTGAAACGTACTCGTATTAAGTTGCATGAATAAAAATAAATGTTTATCAATAAGTTTCTCCAGGTCGACTTGTCTATCCGGTCGCTGAAATGTCGCATCCGACTTTTGTTAATTTTTGTGTTTTTTTTTTATAAGATCGGACAGTTTTTTTAATATACAATTAAAAACTAATGAAACCTACATATTTTTACAATAGAAATCAATTTGTATCATCTACTTATTCTTCATAAGTCTATGAGCATCACTGGTAAATGAGTTTTTTTTTTGTTACAGTTTGGTTGCAAACTGTATAATTAAGGACAGAAAACGAATTTACCGCGTGAAATTTGTAGGACCCGACGTTTCGGTGACGTTGCAGCCGCCGTTGTCTAGGGTAGACTGAAGACCTGGAAGGAGATGGAACATGTCAATGATGTCCTTAGGAAAAATGGATACGGAAAAAATATCACGAGACACGCACACGATCTAATACGGACGAAACTCAAAAACCGAGCAGATCAAGAGCATTCTTACCATACGTCAAGGAGGTGACTGATCGAATAAGTAAGATGCTAAACAGATTCGATATAAAAACGATCTTCAAACCGACCCAAAATATAGCTCGATTTTTGAGGCCTGTAAAGGATGTAATACCACTGCAAACCCCGGGTGTGTATAAAGTCGAATGCAGCTGCGGTCTAGCCTACGTTGGACAAACGAAACGGCCCATAGCCACGCGACTGACAGAACACATCAAAGCTGTTAAAAACGTTCAGCGAGAAAAATCGGCGATCTGCGAACATATATTGGATAGCGGAAGTAACCACTGGATGCAGTTTCAAAATCCCATTGTTCTATCCAAGGAACAATTCTACTTTCCTCGCATGATCCGGGAAGCCATTGAAATAAGAAGAACTCCGAACTTCAATAGAGATGACGGCTACAAACTCTCTTCTACGTGGAACCCTCTTCTTAAAATGTTCCCGCCGCCGAACGCCGAACGCAAAGACGTAAAACAGGATACAGTGAGTGTTGTGTGCAAGACGGAATTTAAAAATTCCCGCGCTCCGAGCCCGGCCCCCCACCACCGTTATAACCTACGCAGTGGCGGCAGCGGTTTGCGGCCTACCCGCAAAACAACGGACTGACAGGTCTTCAGTCTACCCTAGACAACGGCGGCTGCAACGTCACCGAAACGTCGGGTCCTACAAATTTCACGCGGTAAATTCGTTTTCTGTCCTATTTATAATGTCAAACAACCGCGATAGTCTTCGATTTTATATGTATAATTAAGGGTCTGAACTTAATAAAAGTCTATTTAAAATGTCCTTATTGTATTGTATTCTATAACGTTAAAAATAATGGCAACTATTTGCTACACATTATATAAGAGTTAAGCTTTTATTGTACACAAATAGCAGTACCCAGAAATACACCCAACTATATTAAAGGTACCCGTTTTCTGTATTATTATATAGTCTATTATTATAGACTTATATGAGACTTATATGAGATAATCTTATATGAGACTCGTGGTTTCGTCTGTTTATAACTGTACTTTTTTAGTTATGACACTGATTCGGTAATGTTACCTATGGATTATAAAACAACAGTGGAGTTAAATTATACCACTCATGTATCAACCACGAGTCGGTCTAGAAACCTATAGATAAACCTTTTGCAAACTTAATAAATCAGATTTTAATAATGCACCTATGTATTACAAGTACAAAAGAACTCTCTTTTAAGCTACAGGGATTTGGTATTTAGAATTGCATACTCCATAGTCTCTCTTCCAAAAAAAAAATATGCTCTTGACTTTCCCCAATATATGCGCATATCGTGCCTTACTCGAATACACTAAACACGTGCCTTACTCGAATACCCCGCTCTGTTTTTGGTGCAGTTTTCCGTCGAAATAAGTTTCCCCCGCCGCGCTGCGCTGTTTCAATGTACCCAAATGAATGGACGAAATTCAGTTTGACATACAATTAACTACATAAATCGCGCTTGAATGCTACGCCAAACAACTTAAATTTCAAAGCAACTAAAAACGTTTCAATTGCAGCCGGTCTGCAAACGTCGCCAGATTGGATGTCAAGCGTTTGATATATTTGTCGCTAAAGTTCTATAACGCGATCCGAACTATAAAACTAGTTCGTAAGAAATTTCTAACACTAGTATATACCTTACCTAACTAAATTATTATTTCTTGTAAGGAATTTCGTTTATTCGGACTTAGTTAGTATAAACATTATGTGTATTCAGTATCGCTAACTATAATTGTTGTGAGCATATAACACCTGATATTCAGTCCTCACATGATAATTATTAAGTATTTTAAGTGACGAAAGTCGTACATTATTATGAACAACGAATTAATTATAAAAAATTTGATTCCTTGGAAATTGCGATCGAAGTGTTTTATTTATAATATATGATAGAAATAATTATATGTCAGCATAAAGAAAGTAGATTTTTTATGCGACAACTTAATTGTAGTTTCAGATAATTCAATTAGTTTTCAGAGACTGTCATAGTCTTTAATCGTCATTAAAACACTGTTACGTAGTTGTTATTCCAAAGACTCGAATACGAAATGTTGAAAAATAATGACACTATGGATAGTTAAATAATTGGGCGAATGGGGTCAATATATGAATAAAAAGATTAGTAAGATTTCAAAAGTGAAACTTCAGTATCATATTCTAATTCATACACATTTTATAAACTTGAACCGACACACAAAATTAAATTTTAAAACTCACCAAAATGTTTATTGTACTTATAATTCGTAAAAATATATACCTATTAAACAACGTTGTTTTTTAAATCACTATAATTAAAACAAATCGTTTTGACATTATAAATAGGATATAAAACGAATTTACCGCGTGAAATTTGTAGCACCCGACGTTTCGGTGACGTTGCAGGGTAGACTGAAGAGCTGTCAATCCGTTGTTTTGCGGGTAGACCGCATACCGCTTCCGCCACTGCGTAGGTTATAACGGTGGTGGGGGGCCGGGCTTGGAGCGCGGGAATTTTGAAAATCCGTCTTGCACACAACACTCACTGTATCCTGTTTTACGTCTTTGCGTTCGGCGTTCGGCGGCGGGAACATTTTAAGAAGAGGGTTCCACGTAGAAGAGAGTTTGTAACCGTCTTCTCTGTTAAAGTTCGGGGTTCTTCTTATTTCAATGGCTTCCCGAATCATGCGAGGAAAGTATAATTGTTCTTCTACGTGGAACCCTCTTCTTAAAATGTTCCCGCCGCCGAACGCCGAACGCAAAGATGTAAAACAGGATACAGTGAGTGTTGTGTGCAAGACGGATTTTCAAAATTCCCGCGCTCCAAGCCCGGACCCCACCACCGTTATAACCTACGCAGTGGCGGAAGCGGTATGCGGCCTACCCGCAAAACTACGGATTGACAGCTCTTCAGTCTACCCTGGACAACGGCGGCTGCAACGTCACCGAAACGTCGGGTGCTACAAATTTCACGCGGTAAATTCGTTAAGAAGAGAGTTTGTAACCGTCGTCTCTGTTAAAGTTCGGGGTTCTTCTTATTTCAATGGCTTCCCGGATCATGCGAGGAAAGTAGAATTGTTCTTCTACGTGGAACCCTCTTCTTAAAATGTTCTCGCCGCCGAGCGCCGAACGCAAAGACGTAAAACAGGATACAGTGAGTGTTGTGTGCAAGACGGATTTTCAAAATTCCCGCGCTCCAAGCCCGGCCCCCCACCACCGTTATAACCTACGCAGTGGCGGAAGCGGTATGCGGCCTACCCGCAAAACTACGGATTGACAGCTCTTCAGTCTACCCTGGACAACGGCGGCTGCAACGTCACCGAAACGTCGGGTGCTACAAATTTCACGCGGTAAATTCGTTTTCTATCCTATTTATAATGTCAAACAACCGCGATAGTCTTCGATTTTATAAATCGTTTTGAATCCTTTCGTGACTGTCAAATTAAATGGTTCAATAGTTTTTTTTTTTTTGTTTTATGTTGCGCTGGCTACCCCATGCACACACCACTGTCGTCAAGAAAAAAAATTGATTTTTCCGTATAATATATTTGAAATGTTTTCTTCGTGATAATATTCTCAAAAAGAAATATCATGTAATATTCCCAAAAGTCGGAAGCATCAAAATATCTCATATATTGTTATTATTATCCCTCTTACATAAAGATAATATGATTCTCTACAGAAGAGAGCGACAAGGAATGCTTGTTTATCTAGCCTAGATTTAGACACTGATGGATTTCCAGCGAAATAAGGTGGGTAAGAAAAATAAATAGGTCCTTTTACCAAATAAGTCTGCGATTCATTTCCAAGTGATATTTGTATAAACACATTATTTTTACGTTAGAGAGAAACATTATTAAATTTGTCCCCAATGAGCAGTACCGCTGTGCTAAATGTATACACAGAGAAAGAGATAATTGAATATAATGGTTTCTTAGGGCCTTTTAGGGCAAATTTAGGCGAATTGAATTAAGCATTTTAGAACACAAGACATCCCTTCAGGCCTCCGCCACTCAGACGATTGACAAGTTGATATCCCAAAAATTTTTAGTAAAAATTTGTAAAAAAATGAATTATGACACTGTCTCACCAAAACATTAATTACTGCCAAACCACTTTACCCATAATTAAAATAAAACATATTAACATAATAAAACATAATAAAATAAAACAAATTAAATTAAAATAAAATTGAAACGGGGCCGTAACGCTGAATCGTGTTGTGGCCAATTGGGGCTCTAGGGGTTAAAAGAAGCTCTAAACATTAAAAACAAAAATATTCGAATATTAGTTAAACACTGGCTCATGACACATGCTATTTATAAGATAGAAGACACCGAAAAAATATTACAATATCTTTAATATACGATGTACAAATTTACTATAAAAATAATATGATATCTCTAGGATACCTCTATTATTATTATATTAAACATACGAGGTAAACTTCATAGTAATAAGTTGATAATGTTTGATCCGCAGGCAAAAATCCTTCGGACTAGTTTCCTGCGGGCCAGTTTCTCTGGGAATTGTAGTTCGGGTGCTCCAGGACGGTTTGCTCACCGTGCGCCGTTATGCAATCGACTGTGCATTCCGACAGATAGCCGGGGAAGTCTGGAAAAGGCTTGGATTCGTATAGAGCGGGGTCGGTTATTTACTTTGTGGCAGCAGCTCTTGAAACGACCATTCGGCTGCCCGATACCGGGTGAACAGCCGAGCAAAGGACGCCGTGGTCCGCGATAGATTCGGTTGACACCGAATCACCGTTACACAAGGGAGAGGACCTCGAAGCCGTAACCAGTCGGGAGACCGGAGAAATCTGTCTGAAACTGGAAGTAAGGGCGCGAGTGTCGGCCCGCTGGCTGAAAAGTCGGTTTCTCGCGGTAAGGCGTTGGCTTCTTACGGGCGAGTGGGGTAACTAGACAGTGGACTGTTTTCGTCCCAAGTCTTCTACGCTCACCTCACGGGTGACAGAACGATCAAATATCGGTAAAACTTCCTGAGGTGACCCGCTGTAGTTGACAGCTCCAGTTGACACATTCAAATGCGAGTATTTTGTCCATATTTTCCTCTTCACTCGAACTTTAAGTTCTAACGCTGATATGACAGCAACACAAACTTTCTTTAAATTGTCACTCATCACTCTGTATGAGTGACAGTGTAGGGTATAAAATTTATCGCCGCAATGACGCGACCTATAGCAAACTTATAGTATCTACTTGCGATCCTGAATATTACGATCTGAATCAAAAAACCAAATGTTGCGATCAATATCGATCGTGTAAAATCCTATGAAATATCTGCCTACCTGCGCTTCGTCGACCTAAACTATCCACGTATTTTATTGCCAATCATCACTCAACAGTGTCCCAGCAATACCGACTGTTTACCTTTGCTCCCGTCTTAGCAAGTTCGTCGGCTTTTTCATTTCCTTCGATTTATGCATGGCTGGGAACCCATCTTAGAATTACCCTGTTCTTTTCGTCCAGGTAATTCAGTAGTGATACTAAGTTTTGCATCAGCTTTGAATGAATGGTATTCGAGGCTAGTGCCATAAGAGCTGCCTTGCTATCAGAGTGGATATAGATACGGTGGTTGGCGTATTATGGACATTGGTATCCGCACATTCAATAATGGCGTATACCTCCGCTTGTAATATGGAGGCGTATTTCCCCAAGTTTCGAAGTTTGGTCGCTCTCCATATATACCGCAGCCTACGCCAAGTGTCGATTTAGACCCATCAGTATACCATTTAAGTTTACCGGCCTCCCAGTGCAGTTGGTTTTTTAGTTAGTCGTCTCTGTGCGGCAGTTCCACTGTAAAGAGTTTTCCAAAGTTTAGGAGTGGAAGCATGGTGTCTGATACCATGTTAAGGGTTGGAGTTTCACTGACTGAGTCAAGAACTGATCTTAGTGCTTGTGAGATCCAGTTTGCCTTCTCTCGGGTAGACAACCTGTACATGCTGGCTTTCGCCACCTGTTTAGGATATTATTAAATAGGAATTATTAAAACTTCCTATACCATAAACTATCATATTGTCCAGTTAAGTAAGGGAAACACTACTAAGAGAAGAATTTAATATAATATCCTTACAACTCTACACAATTACGCCTACTTTAGTTTTCTCACCCGTGCGAATGTAATACGTTTTCCCTTTTTCAGGACACTTGTCACGTAATGTGGGTTCTTTCATATTCGTTCCGCTTCGAAAACTTTTCCAGGTGACTTCGAGGACGACGAAAACTTTTTTCATAAGGAAAGAGACGCGCAATATTAAGCTGAAAATCAACTTGTTTATGTGTGTGTTGTGTGTGTGTCTGTACCCACTGTGCCTCAGAAACTATAAGACTAATTAGGACAAAATTACGTAAAAAAAAGTCTATCCTATCGCCGAGATTTGAAAAGCTGATGAGACATTCGCTAACTTGTTTTAAATTATCGGCCTTTTTAAAATTAAAAAAAAATCATACATCCGGTTTGGAAAAATAAATAAATGCAATTTAGAATTCTGAAGAAAATTTTGGCAAATTTTGAGATTTTCGAGATTTTTGGCAGGTTTTGTATTGTTGTAATTTCAAAATTTAATATTTCAATAATCCTTCATTTTATATGTTATAATGAGAAACAAAAGGGTTATAATATTATTATTATTATTTATTTATTCCGTATCCGGCGATTGGGAAGGAGGTCGCCTTTGCAGCCAATACGCTGCTGTCGGTGCCGCTGGATCTTGTACTCTATTCACGATTCGCTTCCATTCTTGGCGATTTTTGGTGACTTCTCGAGACGCCTCTATTGTGAGGGCCCCTCTTTTGTGGAGACCTCGGGGCTGTAGCCCTGACTCCGGCCCTGTCTGAGGTTAGTGGGGAGCAAGACTATGTTTTATATATCAACAGTTGCAATTTCATATATCTGTACTTTCTTTGAAAGAAATCCATATTTGACTGATAGTGGGTTCTTTAATACTTTTCTTTTAAGAAGATTAAGTACTCTAATAAGAAGTGATTCATTAAATGTGCACCTTTTGTTATGGCTTAATAGTTTGTTGTCTGTGTTATTTCTAATATGAATCATCACTCTGATCCTCATATAGAGTAGCAGAAAAGTGATATAGCTATTATCAAAATCAATGTAAAGTATTCTTTTTACACGACTGTCCAACAAAAAAGGAGCGTAATTTGTTCAGGGTTAATCTATGTATGTTTTCGTTTTCATTTATTCTACCATAACTTCTAAACAAACCAATTTAGAAGTATGTGGTATTGTTAGAATCGTTATGCCGTCCTGAGTGCCATATAATACCTTAGCTGTCCAAATACATAAGTATGGTATATATTACATATATAGGTACATAATTATGTAAATTTCCAAATCTCCAAATGTCAAACTTACCATAAATGTATCGTGTTTAGTGTCAAATAAAAGGTCCGATTGAGTACATTCCGAAAAAATATAGTTATCTACATGGATAAATACATTTACTACAAGTAGTTCATAAAAAAAGGGAATAAAAATAAGTATAAATACCGTAATTCACTTTTTGTAGCGGCAGTCGTGTTTATTATTCCTTTTAATATGTATACTTTTCCACGCTCTTAAAATCGGAAATGACATAAACGGGTAAAACAAGAAACTTTTGGATAAAAGTTTTAATTGTTAAATGCGATTAAAACCGATGAAAAAAGACAGGCTTAAGGAAAATTTCAGTTACCACAAAAATGAAGAATGATTTATATTGCGCTGCCATCAGAGTGATTTCAAGAAATTTGCTCATTAAATGATAACATCGACATTATTTGCGATTATTGATTAAAAGCGTTTTCCTCTGATTGAAAAGTATTGCATAATATTATCGGGTAGCATTTTCTATATTGTTGGTTTTTAACTTGGTGATTTATGGAATTTTGTAGATTTTTAATTTATAGAAATAAATTTTAAATAAGATTTGCGTGTCTTGTAGCTTGTAAGGTTAATAATTCACTAGCTTTTTGACTAGTGAAATATTCACTATGAAAAGTTTTATGAGAAGTATTTTTTTAATATTTATTTTTTTATGTTTAGTATTCCCTATTTTGGTCAGCGAACGTTCAAGAATTAGGTAACGCGATTTGGGGGGAAAGGTGGGACCTGTAAAATGAAACGATGCATTACAGGGGCGGAAGGGGGGTTCGAACAATGCGTTACGTAACTGTTTTTTTTTATTTAAATAAAAAACTAAGGAAATAAAATATCTCAAGTTGGCAACCCTTTTCGTTTATGTTTTATGAGCCTATTTTTACATAATTTAAACGTAAGCAAGTGTTTATTACAATATGTATGTTTGTTTATTATATAACAATATGAATAAATAAAATAAACAATATACGCATGTATTGCGAGTTAGAAATCTTTGTTTTTTTAATTATTACCGCAAACGCGATTAAAACAGTAACAAAGGTATTTTAGCGATTTTCCGGTTTTACGCATAATTACTGTAACTTTTAGGTAAAAATCGTCACTTGGGTTTTACGTAACGTTTAAGGAGGGGAAAGGGGAGTATAGAAATACGTTACGGCGCGTTATATGGGGAGGAGGGAGGATTAAAAATCTTCAAAATTTGCGTTACGTAATACTTGAACGCCCCCTCATTTCTATATAGATGCAACCGGGTAGCTAGGCGCTGGCCCCGCGTAACCATACCGCGCACGTATATCTCAATAAAAGCGCTAACAGCTTTCCGAATGACAAAAGATTCGAAATAACTTTTTAAAAAAATACAAAAATAGTGCAGCTGGGTGACCAAAGCCGATATAAACCATAATCATTATTATTCGTGTTCGGTTCATATATCAAATGCAGCCATCACCGCCTGTTCATATAACTGTGATTAATGAATGCATTTCATATTTCTAAATGTGCCGTCGCGTCGTTGCCGACTAAAACGGCATAATCAATTTATTTTGACTACCTTCTTTATCAAAACGCCAACATAATTTCTCTCAAATATAACAATGCAGTGCTATGAAACTTCAAATATAAATCTAAATATCAATGTTAGATCATAGCATCGTACATAATGCAGATTTAGTAAATTTTTTTTAAATATTCATGAAATGTACAAATTGTTCCCCTTCTATTTTGACTTTTTTAATAAAAGTTATATCTTTTCTTCATTGCTATTTATTATCATTTTAAAATCATAATAACGTTTGTTTTGAATATACATATTTAAATCTGCTTAATCACCAACCTGTACGATTTCCTTGGCCTAATTGTTATCATTTTGATTAAAAACTTCGTTTACAAAAAAAATAACGCAGTTTAAACTTCAGAAAAATATACGCTAACTGAAGAAGTGTGGCTTTATGGTGAACAGTAGTCGTTATATCAAAAAATATGTTACATTTGTAATTAATAAAATCTAAATATCAATGTAAGAAAAAGCAAACAGTTGCTTGACTATATAAATTTTACCAAAATAATTAAAGCAAAGAGTATGAAATCATAGAGAGATGTACCTGTATGCTTGCTTATTGATTATTTTGTTTCTATAAGTACAAAGAATGTATAAAACGTTATGCCCTTTTGCCAAGGATCCGGCAATATCGAATCACCGAAATAAGTGGCTGTAGTACGATTAAATCTAGTGATCTACAAGCCCGCGTAGACTTCACAAATAATTTCTTGCCGGAATCAACCAGAATGGCACTGATCTGGGGTTTAGCAGTACAACAATGAGTGATGTGGACTTGAAGAAATCCTTCATGCCATTAGCCTTCAATGCCAAAATGACTGTACAACAATTAGGGGCAATTAAATGTTTCCTTCTATGCAATGAAAGGTAATGTTTTACTACTGGAAGCCACAGATACTGAAGAATATTTTAAATGGCTTTCACTATACATTTCCAGACCCCAGTATCCTCGCTCGTTGGAGCTATTCTGAGGATAGTTCATGTCCGATTTGTAGCAATACCTCTTGCACAGATATACATATTCTAGCTGGCTGCGAGGCGGCCTTATATCAAGGACGGTACACTTACCGCCACGACACAGTCCTTACTGTTTTTCGTGAGATAATTATCCTCTCAGTGGCTTGTGCCAACAAGGGTTTGACAGTACCCACAAAATCCCCAATACAATTTGTGCAAAATGGTTAAAGGCGAGACATGATCCACTACAAAAGCTTTCTCAATAAGCAAGAAAGCTTCAGATTGGATTATGGAGGTCGAATCGGTATCTAGGATATATAAATTCCATGAAAGTCTCGGATGCACAGCCCTTCGTCCCGATATAAGTCTTTACTTTCTATCTCGAAGACGGTCCGGCCCTTATTGTAGAATTAATTGTTTCATGGAAATCAAATATCTAAAAAGACCACAAATTCAAATTAATGGAATACCATTGCGATGATTTTATCTCGTTTTAAGTGTTTGCATTTTCAAAGCTTTACGATTTACTATTTTTGGTTATCGCTGCACGTAAAATATTTTAGATCGATAAGAAACAAAAAAAAGAAATGCTGTGTCTGACGGGCGTCGGTTTATATCCGCATTTCTCAAAGTGTGCCATAACTCCTCTATTTAGACGTTGGAGGCTTTCAAGGGGGGGGGGGGGGATAGAAGTCTCAGAGAAAATTAGGGGGCTTTCATATCGTCTATAGGGGCGAGATCAGACTAAATAAATAATAATTTCAAAAACTATTGACACGCTTTTGTAAGTACTGCATTGAAAAGGAAAAAAATAAAAGTAAAAAATAATTAACCACTCAGTTATCACATTTTATCCCATAAGAGACTAAATGTAAGCTATGTTTGTAATTAACTATATAATTTGAGCGTAAAAGTATATGGCCTTTTTATAGCATTTGTTTAGGTACATACTCTTTCATAAAAATGCTTTTTGGAAACATTCCACTAAGAAGCATTATAATGATTTAATTTGAAGGAAATGCGCCCAACACTTTTACACTCAAATAATATACTTAATCACAAACATGATTTACACTAAGTCCCTTACAATGAAAAGAGTGATTATTTTAAACAAGTATTGTTGTTGAGAAATGTAATGGAAAAAAAACAAGGAATTACATACTTTTTGAATTTAACCCAAAGTAAATCTCTCTTCCAAGTCAAAATCAACTCCTTCCTAGAAAAAATATCTAAAACCGCAATTTGCGCATCTCAAAGTCTATAACTTCAAAGGGGGAGTGAATAGATGGTAAAGCGTACGCTCACATGTGGCAAGACAGCTGTCCTAAACCTACCACAACCGATTGTTAGTCCGGAATGGTGGATTCCGGACTAACAATCCCTTTAGAAGTGTAATAATATTATTACTATAGGCCTAATTCTGGTCGGTGAATTTCATGGCAACTCCATTTTGTAATTTTTAGGCTTAATAAGATTTGGTATCAAAAAAATAATCAAGAAACTAGAGTATGTTCCTCTCAAAGATTTCAAAACTAAAATGAATTATTTTTTTACACAAATTTCTATAATTTGATAAAATATTGAATTCCCCTTTCACACTGTGAATTTACATTTGTTTAGGTGTGATTTTGTATTTTTAAGCAACTCATCATTAGCATAATATTTTTAAAATGCTTAAAATGCATATTTTCTGTATTTAATATCTATTGCATTTATTGGAATTTTATTAAAAATGAGTGAAATCACAATGGGCCCAGAAATTTCCGCCTTGATATTACTATTAAGGTACTGCGTAACCTATATCATAAAAATGAAATATGTCAGATCTGTGATATCCTTGACGGTTATTCGTGGCCGGAAATTCAATCGGCGACCGGAAGATGGCCATAGCGTATGGGCAAATAGGCGCATGAAGCATCCTAACCGATATCTAAGCCGAAAATTGAATTCAGAGTCGGTCGCGCGACGACACGTATTCCATTTCAGAACTGATTCGATTTCATGACTTTTTACTCTTTTATCTTTGCAGAGCGGCCAGGAAATGCCCGCTATATTCCATCTTTCAGTCGCCGTTAATAAAAAATTACCCATATTGCAGCAGAATATGCTCGATATTCGTTGTAAAATGGCTAGTATTACCTTCAAAATAGTATTATTAAAAAATAGTATTATTAAAAATTATTAAAAAATATTTTTGTTATTAACTCAAACTATTAGAGACCAAAACAAGTAGAACGAGGAAAGGTGGTTAGGTTAATAGGATAGTAAAAATTGTTTGCAAAACATTTTATCGGAACTAGATCCTCTTTAAAATCATTAATTCTCGCAGTATTATAAAATACATAAAATCTTTTTTTAAATACACATTGGGCTCGACTGCGTTTCTCTTGAACTAAAATCGGAAATTACTTCGTGTGAACGAGACAGAGCAGTACGTAAGAGTGGAATGTAAAATGAACGGTTGCCACTTTTCCGCATTAAAACTACCCACCGACGATAAAGCAGCTAAATCTAACACCGCACTAAATGTGTTCAAACCTATGCTGGTATCTAAAAGTTCGGCGGGTAGTTTTGGTGCAGAAAAATCGAAGGCATTTTATTCTATATTCCGTTCTAACGTAATGCTCTGTCTCGTTCGGTATATCTAAGTTCCTATTTTAGTTCACGAAGAATGCAATCGGGCCCATTAGGCGTTGAAACCCATATAACTAAAACAATACATACAAATAAGCTTATGGAAAAGTTATTATAGAATTGATGTTGATTATATTATATATAAATACATTCGATCTGATTGTATTAAATCAACGGGCGAAATGGTCTTTGAGATTAATAATAATATGAAATCAAACAAATAAAAATGAATAATATTTTAATTATTATTTGCAAAAGGTTGAAATTGACATCTATTAATAAGCACCTAAAAAAGTTGAAAATCCAATAGCTGACCTACTAAAGAACCAATAACTGGCAATATTGAAACTCGTCTTAATTTTGTGACCATTTTTTTAAAGACACTGAAGATTTTTTTATTACCACTTCTACACTGTTTATAACTCATAACGGGCTGAAACATTTCTTGTAATTTTGTGTATCGAGTTTGAAGCTCCCGTTTCTTCCAAAAGTCCATCTGGGAAATGCCGGATAATATTTCGTAATATTTTATAATATGATTAGCAGGATTGCTGAGCTAATCGTACAAAATAAAACTAAGCCCGTTTAAATAGTAAACATCAACAAAAAAACACGTATAACTAAGTAGAAGCTCCAAGAACAGGAACCTATCAAGATAATTTTATCATCTTACTCTGATAATATACAGTTTTCATGAAATATACAAAAAAAAAAGAAAGAAATTTTATGTATTATGCTTGTCACCAAATGCAGCAAACAAGAAACAAACACTTAAAAAGGAATATCACCGTGAAAAGTAAGTATATATTCGTCATAAGTATATCGAAATATTATTATTGTCACCAAATGCAGCAAACAAGAAACAAACACTTAAAAAGGAATATCACCGTGAAAAGTAAGTATATATTCGTCATAAGTATATCGAAATATACAGGTAATTTTATTTTTATGTTTCAATCATTTCATTGCATTGCAATTTTCGCGTTTTATAAATTTATTATTATTTGGTATTTTTGTAAATAACCGAGCGTTGCTACGAGTACATAACGCAAGCGAATGTGTGTTTAGATTATGCGTAATTGACAGGATCACATCTAGTACTTTTTCTATGACATGTCCAGGCGCATCCGTTTACTTTTTAATTTTGTTACGTACATACGAGTATATATACAGAGGTGTGAACATTATTTGAATAATTTTTAGTTTTAGATTGTTTTTAGGTTTTCTGAGTAAATGCAGTATTTCTAGAAATATATTCACAATTTTTTTGATGATATTAAATTCTCACATTTTAAGAATAGTTCGAATTATATTTCAGATCAAATTGAATGATTTTAACATTAAATATTATGTTGGAAAATATGTTATGCTGGCAGCAATACATAGCGAATTCAACTGCTAAAAGTTAGGTTATGTTATTGCATCGGTATTGTAACAATATTTTATGTTATTGCAGATTACCTGAACTATTTCCTGTGCAGTTTTTTTTAATAATAATAATTAAAACTGTATATATATATATTAATAGTTGCTTATTATTTTGTTATAGTGTTACTGTTCATTTTTGGCTATGCGCAAAATAAGCGAAAATTCCTCTAGATCATAGTGGCTCGGATCATGTGTATAACCGGAAAGTTATATCCCACCGTGTTTTGAGGAAACACGGCAGAATCTCCAAAACCAAAAAAAGAATTAATTTTATGGACGCCACCTGTCTTTTATAGAAAAAGACTTTTATAGAAACATTTTTTTTTAAAATAATACCCAAAAGAAAAACCGAAAGAAACAAATTAAAAACAGTTACCGAAAAAACCGATCTCAGACTGTGGGCTAAATATTGATGGGCATTGGATTTGGCCTACAGAAAATCCTTTTCCCTCAGACGCACAAAAGACTAAAGAAAAACACGAGTACATGTGAAAGATTCGTGTTTAATCCTCTTGTAAAACACCTCGTTCAGCTCCCGCCTTATCGGCGTGTCACATGTGCGATGATAAGGAACAAAGTGCTCCAGCCAAAAACATTCCAATATCCTCCGTCATATAAAGGCAAATCCTTTGGGGAGTCTCCTTGTGGGAAGAACCTTCACATTCAGAGACAATAAACGTCCCGTTATCAGCAATTATTATGTAAAAACAAAGATCGGATCATGTGCTCGGATCATGTGCTAGAAAAATGTTATACGCCAAATGAAATAACGATATGAAATGACGAAATATGAAATTACGGCATTATTGGGTAGAGTGAAAGTCTTTTGATTGGTGGAAAATATACTTTTATTAAATTATTCTTTTTAGAAAATGTAATCGCTTAGCGTCTGCATATCAACATATTTGAATAACGGAATTTGAAATATTTTATGTTCTATGAAGTCAATTTCAGCTATTTCCAGTATCTTTATCAGATTTCTTATGACCTCCTAGTTTATAAGCGATAGCGTCAAAGAAGTAGGCGGAAGAAACTACTCTGTAGCCCAAGGCGTAAATCCCGCTTATAGAGAAATTGCCCGCTTAAACTTTCGTCTTCACATTCAGAACATTACAATCCAAGTCTGCACAACGTGGCCAATTTGCATGATACACTTTCTCATATTCTGAACAAGATACGAAGCTGCGAGAGGAGGGCAATCTCGTCCAAATAGTAGGTGCAAATCGTAAAGTTTATGTTTTACAGCTTGCTGTTGAGTTTGAGATTGTCCGGCGTCGAGTGGATGGCGAATCTCAATTCAAGAAGGAACTTGTGGCGCAATAACTTAACTGCACCGCAAAAACCGACTAGAATGTGACTTTGTCGTCTGGGCTGCATGCCAATTTGCAGATACGAACAGCTGAGCATTGAGACTTGAGCCATTTTCTTGTTTGATTCAATAAAATACCCGAAGCGTGTCTAAATCAAAATATACCGAAAAATTGCTAAGATGTAACACGTAATGTAACACGTTTACAATGTAACACGTAACACCTAACTAAACTGTACAGTTCCATATCTAGGCGAGTCAGATTAAATAACTAAAATAAATAATGTATAATTTGAAGTTACAGTTGACTTAATTAACGCAACAAACATTGTTTTTGAAGTATTAAATGTAATAAATTTTAAGATTTTATAATATACCATAAAAGCAATGAAACAATGGCTTAAGGAACAAGGAAATATATTGAAAGGAAAAAAAACATGACTGCCGTTACAGAAAGTGAACTACTGTTTTTAAAATAATATTTGTTGTTTATGTATTTATTCATTTAGATACTTATATTCTCGGAATTTACTCCATCAGACCTTTCATTTGACACGAAACACGATATATTTATGTTAATTTATTGACAGTTGGATAAGTAGATATCTATTTACCTGATATTTATACAGGTAAGGTAAGGTACTACACTAGGGATGACATAGAAATTCTAACAATGTTACATACTTTTAAATCGGTTTTAGCATTTAAAATTTATGGTGGAACGAAACGGAAAACGTACATAAATTTACCCTGAACACATTGCACCCCTTTTTTGTTGGGCAGTCGTGTGAAAAGAAAGTGATCAGAATTCTGTTGATTTTCCAGTGTTGAGTTGCTGATGGTGTTCAATTTCATTTGTCTTTGAAAAAATATGGGTAGATTTCATTGGCAATTTATTCTGATGTCGACGTTGGAAATAAAACGAATACCAAATCTCATTTATAAATGAGCCGTTTATAGTGAGGAAAGAAAAAGCTGGGCATGACGCCAGTTTTCGCGCTCCACAGACGTGAGATAAAACGTTAACCACGTCAGCCACGTCGGCCTTGTCAACTTCTGACGGGGAGTAATCCGCCCGAGTACGAACATTTGTTGTTGTCGCATTTCCTTCGCCTCTAAGACGTTAATATTAACAGTGAAATGGGTAATTTTTTATTTAATTTTATCAGTATTGTCAGTGGTATTTAGTATTGTCAGTGGCAATAAATGATATATTTGATAAGAAGTGAATATCGTATGTTTTCGTGTGTTTATAGGATGCTTAAGACGCCGTATTTTTATAGGAATCGTGTCATAATTAAATTGAACTATAATATAAATTCTAAAACGTTAAACAATGTAGGTAATATTTGCAATTTGTAAATTTTGTTTGATTCTGATTGGTTGTTCAACGTGTAAATAGTCGAACAACCGGCGGGATCGTAACCGTAAATAAATAATAATAAAATAAATAAATAGATTTTAATATGCGGGTACTTCACAAAATGAGACAAAATCGATGCGCGCAAATCCTTTAAAACATCAACACGTAATCAGATATATGGCTGTAAAACACCGACTGACCTGTGATGGCTCCTCGCCTAGCTGAAGTTCCGGCACTGCTACGGACCCTCGAGGTTCGTGCTGGTGGATTTTTCACGCAAGTCTCTTCGACAATGCCTCACACAAAACTCACTCGACGCGGATTAGTTCCTTCGCGGAGTTTTAAGTATGCTTTTGCGGAGCGGTTCAATAAATAAAGCGGTAAATAAAGCGGTTCAGAGTCGCGAAAGTATGCAAAACTCTGATAAATATATATGTGCAGTCGTCGTGACGGCGCGGCGGAATAATTGTAAACACTAGCGGCGGGTAGGCATTTTTGAGCGATCGCAGTACTGGCGGCGTTGAAGTAGTTGTTCTTCTTCTTCGGAGTCAACATCTGTCAGTGAAATCGAACATCCACATATACTAATTAAATGCTGATGCAAAAGATACTTTGCGCGCAACTACTGATCTCATATATAAAACACACATAGAAAATATTGTAGGTAAAGCGAGTAAAATGTTAGAATTTATAATGAGAATTACTAAGTCGTTCAAAAGTTTTCAAAGTAATGCTACTCCATGATTTATTAGTGTAATTATCTAGAATTTCATTATGTAGAAGCGATTTCTTATGAAATCTTTACTTTGTGACATATTTAAATAGAGTTGAATTTGTTTAAAATACATTTTTGATAATATTATCAGATACTTACGATCAGCCTAAAATATCAGCTCACATACTATGAAGCGAGACTTCAAACATTATTAACCCTTAGCCACCTGACGTATATTTCAGATACACTACCACCTGACGTCGGTCCTAGAGACCGCCTTCGTATTTTCCATTTTATGAGTAACTTAAAATATTGGAATAAATTAAAGTCACATCCTTATTTTCATAATATTTTTAATCACATTTGAAATTTAAACAATGCAAAAGTATGCTTAAAGATATCAAAAATCAACACTTAACAAATGTTTATCAATTTTAGGTAAAAGTCTAGGAGCTTGGAAAATCTGAGATCTGAGTATAAAAAATCTTTATAATATAACTATTTTTACTTATTTGCGTCAAGTTCGATTAATTATCTATGAGATGAAATAGTTTTTGACATGAAACAATCACAACTTTTGCAAAATTACAAGGCACGAATAATGACAACTTACGGCAACAATCAATGCACATTTTCTTACTACATTCACTGCAGCAAATTGGATTCTTACATAGAAAACATATAGAGGCTATTTTGCGTTTCTTTTTGGGGTCACAAGACATCATCGTCGGAAGATAAATATTCCATCGGTGACCTGATGTCGTTTTCCTGTTCAGTGAGTTGAAGGTCAGGCCCATCACCTTTCACTTCTGAGTCGGACTGACATTAGCCTTCAATGATCTGATCCACTAGACCATCTTCTACGTCACTGCAGTCTTCATTCGAAAGTTCTGGTATAGTCCAGTTTTCCGAGTCTGTGTCAACTTCCTCTAACCATCGACCTATATTTTCATCCATGCGATTCATTGTTAGCCATCAAAAATATAATTTAACAAAATTACGTAACCACCTGACGTCGGTCTAACGGACCGCACGCAAAAAATAATTACCTGTAATTTTCAAAAGCGCGCACGTCCAGAGCTGCTAAGGGCACGGGACGAACTGGCGGGGGAAGGGAAAAAGTACATAGACTCACGATTGTGTCACGTGCATAATAACGGAATAATTTGAAAAATAAAATCGCTGGAGGTGGTTAAGGGTTAAAAGTACAACTCACCAAACGCCGATAACTGATCGACTTAGTATTCCTTCATAAACGATACATCATCTTGTCGACGTTTGCTGTCTTGACTAAATTTCATTTAAAGTTTTGCCGAGAAATTTGCAAAGTCTCGACCTGTTTCGACTGCTGTTAGCGAACAACAATACAGGTAAAATCATGTCGACATGATTTTACCTGTATGCATCATGCGGGGTTGTTTTCTAATATATTGCGAATGTTGTTCGCAGATATCTATATTTCTCTATACTTAAGGTTATGTCCAACTTCAGGAGTATAAGAGAGAATTTAGTTATCCAAAACACGCGAGCAATAAGGGTAACGAGAATTGCATACGTAAAACTACACCAACTCGTAAAAAGGAAACAAAAATTGATGTGCTTATATTTTGTAATGATTACCGATTTTTTTATGAAAGTTAATTTATTGAAATATTTAATATTATGAAAGAATTAGGGACGTACAAGCAAAGAAGCAAGTAGAGGTTTATGTAAAATGTATATAGACTAGTGCGCCAGTCGCACGTCCATAACCAATCGGTTCTCATTTGCAAAATCATGCACATAAGAAGTCTCGCCGGCTAAGGGCTCCTACCTTGGGGAAGCAGGACGAACCTCAGGTGCCGGCTAGGCATCGAGTCGTTCAGGGGTGGTTAAAACCTGGTTGGTTCGCCTGTAAATACAAGAGTACCAAGTAAGCTGGATCCAGCTTGCTGGGTATTTCTAATGGTAAGGTGTAAAATAACGTTATATAAAGTAACAAAATAAGTTATCTTTATGTGTTATTTAATGCAATAAACATTTTATTCATTCTTCAATCCACGCATTAATAATGCTAAAGTGAAACGATTGTATTTCCACCATTCTCCCCGTTAATAATAATAATAAAACAATTTATTCGTACGACAAGGCGAGCTTATAACCTGCACGCAATATTTTAAATCTAACCTATATCATTGTAACAACATTATTTGCGAGTAGATGCTACATAACCTAACCTATATAAAGAGACAAATACAAAAAAAAAGAGGCTAGAAAGAAATATATATTTAACTCTATCTGTATACCGAATTTCAGGTCCAATATTTCGAGATTGAAGTATGACTAGCACGCCGTCTGGTGGACCGATTTTAACCACAATCTTGTCCACAATTTCAATCTATTAAAATGTATTTATTTAATATTTATAACACAAATTGTAAAAGAATTCAACCAATAACAATAAACACCGTAAAGAAAATATATTTCAAAAAATTATTATATAAATTTTTACCAGTACTCAAAATCACCGTAGGCTTAATGATATGGCTAGGTACTGTACGTTGCTATAGTTTAAAGTGGAATGCTATTTCTATGCGTTTTATTTCTTTATGGAGTATTCTATTCTTCACTCACTTGTAAATTTTAACCAAGAAGCGTACATTTGGTTGCATCAGATAATGCGAGTATAAAATAGAAGCAACGTAAGAGGCAGTCAACAGGAAGCCAGTGGATGCATAATGCAGACCTTATTATTCTCACGTCAAACGGAGATAACTGAGTTTGCATCGTATCTCTGCGACCTCTCAGGGTCGCAGAACGAATAATGGAAGAACGAATAATGGAAGTACAATTCTTAGCTTACAGACATGTAAAAATCTGGCCAAAGATTGCAAAGCTAGGGCAGTCGTAAAGTTGTAAAGTGGCTGTCTCCATCTCAAATCTTGGATAAGTAATTTTCTTTTGATACGAAGGCTATTTTCTGGAATATTATGTGTGATAATATAATTAACTTTCAGCATTATAGGCAAAATTCGACTGAAAATAAGAAATAACATTCCTTACCTTGATTGCAATTTGGACGGTAACTGATATATTAGCAAGTAATAATGATGATAAACTTTCACAGGCGAGCTTTCACACCGGAGTAATTTCTAACAGCCAACCATAGCGTTGGTATAAGGGTAGTCGAAATATTCAGCCGCATCGCAACTAGATATAACTGTATAAAATCGAAGACTATCGCGGTTGTTTGACATTATAAATAGGATAGAAAACGAATTTACCGCGTGAAATTTGTAGGACCCGACGTTTCGGTGACTTTCCTCGCATGATCCGGGAAGCCATTGAAATAAATAAGAAGAACTCCGAACTTCAATAGAGATGACGGCTACAAACTCTCTTCTACGTGGAACCCTCTTCTTAAAATGTTCCCGCCGCCGAACGCCGAACGCAAAGACGTAAAACAGGATACAGTGAGTGTTGTGTGCAAGACGGATTTTAAAAATTCCCGCGCTCAGAGCCCGGCCCCCCACCACCGTTATAACCTACGCAGTGGCGGCAGCGGTTTGCGGCCTACCCGCAAAACAACGGACTGACAGCTCTTCAGTCTACCCTAGACAACGGCGGCTGCAACGTCACCGAAACGTCGGGTCCTACAAATTTCACGCGGTAAATTCGTTTTCTATCCTATTTATAATAGATATAACTGTGTTTATGAAATACAGTCATTACTTAAAATATAGTAACTAAATTCAGTTCGCTGTGTCTTAATAAACAAAATTTAATCTATATATAAAATAAGGTTGTGACTGACTTATTGATTTATCATCGCCGAGCCGAAACCGCTGAAGCTACGAATATCAAATTTTCCGCACAGGTTCCTTTTAGGTGGTAGGCGATCACTCAGAGGGGATTTTGTGAAATTGAACTCCTAAGGGATCGAAAAGGAATGAAATGTTTTTTTGTGGTATTCTTGATATATCTTAATACCTAAGAAATATTTAATCGGTTTTATTAAAAAAAAAAATCCCCTATAAATGCCTAGAAAAGAAATTCAGGATTTTCTATAAATATCTCCTAAAGGATATAATCGGGATTGAAGTGATCGAAGAGGGATAACATGTTTTCTTGCGGTTTTCATAATAAGGGTTGAGTCCGATTAAATATCAGATCTGTTTTACTCAAGTAAGATTCCCCAAATAAATGTCTATAAACAATATTCTGCAATTTTTCCCTAAACAGATCCTAAAGGAAATAATCGGGATAGAAGTGATCAAAACTGGCTAATATGTCTTTTGCGGTTTTCCTAGCATTTTTTTATTCTTACTAAATATCAGGTCAGTTTTACTAAAAAAACTTTCTCTACATAAATGCCTAAAATTCGGTTTCAGGATTTTTCCCTAAACATTTATATAAAGGATTAATCGGGATTTGTAGTGATCGAATAGGGCTAAAATGTTGTTTTGCGGATTTTATATTATGTCTTTATTCCGGTTAAATATCAGACAAGTTTTACTCACAAAAGGTCCCCATAATTAAAATTTTGGATTTTCCCTCTAGATCTCTTGAAGGGAATATTTTATTTTATTCTTAAGGTTTGTACGAGTACAACGTAATATTAAAAACACCGTAAGACCCTAAAGCTTTTCCGTTCGAGATTTTATTAATTGCCTAAGTAAAACCAAAATAAATTAATATAGTTTATCCTTGAAATGTAACTGACTATAGAATTTAATCCTCATATTACCGCAATTTAACTCTTTAGATAAACTGTATATTTTTGGGTTCAGATCGAAAATATTAAACCGCTGGCAAAAATCTTATTAACGCAGACGAAGCTAAGCATTGCAAAATAGGCGAAACGAGATGACGGATACGATAAATTAGTAAAATGCCATGATATTTAAAAAAAATATTTAGTATTTTCATGTATTTGACCTAATTGATTCATATTGAGTCTCTGCGGATAACTCTGGAGTAACTGACATATTGTTGAAATGATGTTTTTTTTTAATTCTCACCAATTTTAAGTTTGAATCAAAAACGGTAAATTTGACCGTTTTTACTTTAATAATTAAATACATACGTTTATTTTATTTTTATATTTTTCATTTTTTTTCAATTTATTTACTTAGGTAAGATAAAAGCATGGTCTTATAACTAGATACAGAATTCCTTAAAAAAATATGTTCTTATGCCAATTATAACTTACGCCTTGCAAATGATTTGACAAATATTGTTAGGTATGTTATATATATACTTAGGTTATATATTAATATTTTAAACTATTAATACATATGATTTTAATAGTAATATTTTATCGTCTATAATATGTAGATGAAGTATAATTGCACACGTATACATATTTAGATAGGTACATATATAGCGATGGTAAATGGAACGCGAAAGGTGTGAAGTTTATATTCATATATACGTATTATAATTTATTCATTAGTAGTAGTTGTCGCAGCTGCTTCAAGGACGGATAGCACTGCCGATTTAAAACTAATTTTGTTCGTGCTATAAATGTCAAGCTCAGTGAATTTGTTATTATATGTACGTGTTAATCTATTCAGCATTGCATTGCGCGTGTAATTGAAATGTCGTTTCGGGGGCTCGAATAAGTCTATAAATCGGGTCTTACGTTGCGGCACCTTCAGAGCGAAGCTTGAAAGTAGGTATGGGCTATCCAGCGTTCCATTGACAATGTCCTTTTAGCGCAGTCATATCCGCAGCAGTTCGTAGGTCTTCAGGCGACAAGATTCAAATCCGATTGCATGTTATCGCAGTCTTCAATACCTCTGATGGGTAAATATACTTTCATATCATCTGCGTAGAGAATGCATTCAGACCAGCGGAAATACGTACCTATGTCGCCGGATAGTACACCGGATGAGACAGAAGTGAAGTTGGAACGATGTCCGCTCACGACAACAGCCTGACTACGATTGCGTGCGTAGGAAGCAAACCACCTCAGTAGATCCCCGTGAATGCCTAGAGAGTCAAGTTTCCGGACGAGTATACGATGATTGCCTCGGTCAAATGCCTTTTTAAAGTCAACTAGAGTTGTCAACTACAACGTGCGAACCCGTCACCTCAGGAAGTTTTAACGATTAGTCGTTCTATCTCCCTGGAGTGAGCGCAGAAAACTTGGACAAAACAGTCCACCGTCAAGCTCCGCCACATGCCCGTAAGAGGCCAACACCTTAACCGCGAGATAGCCAGGAGTGTTACCCAGCGGGCTTACACTCACGCCCTTACATCCAATTGTGAACAGATTACTTCAGTCTCTCGATTGGTTACGAGTTCGAGGTCGCTTGCGCGGTTCTCTCCCTTACGAAGCGGTGAAATGGTGTATACCGAATCTATCGCGGACCACGGCATGGCTAAATAAAACAAAAACTTTCCACTCAAAACTTTTTCAATAATCGAGATAGCTTCAGACTGGATTATGGAGGGTAATTCGGCCTCTAAACAGTATAAATTCCATAATACATTAATTGCAATATCAGCTGTATCAAATACCATGTGTCCGGACGTAACTCTTTACTTCATATTTTAAAAGACATTCCAGTATAAGTTAAAGTTCATAATAGTATAAGTTATAAGTAGACATAATAGTATAAGTTATAGTTCCATGGGAATTAAATATCCCCTAAGACCACGATTTAAAAATTAATAAATACATTATTATTTTGCAAATGCTTTCACCCGGAACAGTTCTATTACTCACGGTTACCCGGTGGAAGTTGGTGTTTTTGGCGTAACAGCCAAATCCCTGCGTCTTCTCTTTTAAATATCCTATTCCTAGAAATAGAAACTCCTTTAGAAAAAATCTAACACTGCTATAAACTTATGGTTTCGAATGGGGAGTGAATAGATGGCTCGCATGGGGCAAAGACAGCTTGCTTAAACCTACCATAACCGGTAGTTAGTCCGGGGTCCACTGTACAACTCCCAGTAGTGTATGTAATATTAATATTATGCAGTGTACGATTGCTGTTGGTGAATTCCATGAAGGATTCATTTGTATTTACTGTTTATTGTTTATTCATTTACGATATTAATTCAGATACATATTAGTTATCCCTGCCTTCGATTATAAATTATAGGAGGCGATTCGCAGCATGCAAAATTATTAAACACGCAATCGTAATTAATTATCGTATGCATCCGATTTCAATGGATCGTATTATCGCACATTATAGCAAACAATGCTGGGGTTGCCAGCAATTTCGCGCCAAAATTATGGAGCTGTTTATTAACTTTAAATCCATAACGTTACTTCTAACCAATTTTAACGTTGTTGGCATTCTTACATTTATTGGACGCTTTTATATTTAAACATAACATGGTTATTGTTACTATCGTAATATGTAATAGGGAATAAATAGTAATCGTGCAATTTCGAACTGAAATTTCGGTAGTTTTAAATGTTCTGAGTTCCCAACAATTTAAAATAGTGTTTTTTAAAATTATGTCCCGGGCTGGATTAATGAATAAATATCAGTAGTGGGGGAACACAAGGTAAAATTGTACCCTTAAGGATTTTTCGTCATAAAACAGGTATTTATCATGCAAATTAAACAGTATTTATTGTAATGTATTTTGAACATATGTAAACACTATGTTAAACTAAAATAAAAAATGTAATGTTTTGGAAAAACTTGTATAAAATATAAAACCCTAAGAATAACCCGTTTACTTCGAGGGCAGAGAAAAATGGGTCTCAAGTTTGGCCAAAATAGTACATAAGTTATTTATTATTTTACGATATGGAATGTTCAAATATGACGGCATTTACTATCGTCGTTGTCTTTGTCTACCCAGGACCAGTGAGCTAAATTAATACACTTCCTGCAATGGACCCAGGCTTCTGTTGACTGTGAATACAGGTATCCACAGTAGAAACATTCAGCATCATTTTCTTCATCTGAAGTACACCCGGATCTGGTATCATTCATGGGTAATTTATTTTTTACGTATAAATTTTGGTATTTATTATAGGTTTTTTATTACAGCTCAAAATTATATGGACACAAAAATTTTTGCTTCTTTGAGATTGGTATAGTGCATAATTTATTTATTTGTGTTAGGTATGTGTTACTAACCTTACGTTGATTCTCACATTTTGGTATGGCTTATACTATGTACATAAAATATATATGTTGATACATTGTAGATACAACTATGAAGATACAATGTAATTAATGCACAACTGATTTAGGGTATTAGTACATAGGTAGGTATATTGAACAGTTGAAGCTAGCTCCTAATTTAGTTACTTTTGAATTTACTCAACTGAATCTAAACTACATTCAATGAATTCCATTGACCACTCCAGTCCTGGTCGCGAAGTACACTTACACAGTTCGTGAAGTGAATTACGGACAGTCAAACAGATTCTCGCCATCTTGTCGTTAGATTGACAATGTGGAAAACTTTTGCATCGGTAGACGTGAAGAGGAAATCCGCTAAATTTGCAGTCAAATAAAATGGACAAATGCAAAATGAACGCGATTGTATATTGCAAAGCAAGCGTTTTATTGTATTTCAATTCGTGATTACTAGCAAAGCAGTGTAAAAATAACACATGTTTAATGTATCTTGATACATTACTTCATAAACTTTCTATTCATCTTATTTGCGTTCCTTCATGTAGACTCATTTACATGTAATCAGGAATAAAAATAACCCACAACGCTAGATCTGCGTTAAAGATAACCCACAACGGCTGGAATTTAGTGAAACTTTTTTCTGATGCGTATTTTTGCATTTCTTCAAATTTGAAGAAATTTGGGATAAATTTGCATCTATTTAGTAAAAATTAACATTCTTCACCTCTAAATATAAGGTACAGGTCTATATAAGATATAGGTTGAGGTTACAATATCCATGAAATGCATAAGCTCCTTGTGTGTGTGGATCGTGGAGGCCAGTCGCTTTTGATATTATTCGTCCACCACTTTTCACTTTTCACGTATTCACCACTTTTGATATTATTCATCTGGGAAAACTGTCTTACAATAGCACGTAGCGCGATCACGAAGCACGTAGCACGATGTACTCATGGAATTACAAAAAATCTTTCTAACATGTCACGTTAGCTGTTACAGTTACAGCTGTAACAACTATAGTTGCCAACTACAACGGGCGAACACGTCACCTCAGGAAGTTTTGACGATATTAGATCAAACACAGCTGGTACAGCAGTAGGGCGGTGTCGACTACAGCAGGCGGACCCATCACCCCAGGCAGGTATAACGATATGTGATCATTCTTTCAGCCGTGGGATGAGCGTAGAAGACTTAAACAATATACCTTCTAGCTCCGCAAACAAGCCCGTTAGAGGACCGGGAAAAGTTTCCAGCCAGCAGCCTCGCCCCCTAACTACCAGTTTTGGTTGGATATCTCCGTCTGGAGTTAACCTTCAGGATACCTCCATCCTCCCAACTGGTTACGGGTCGCCGAAGTCGCTTCGCGGCCTTACCTGTTGTAATTATAACGGTAATTTAATTTAAATTTATCGCGGACATGGACGTATACTGATAAAGGATGGATACTGATAAATGTGTCTTAAGTTCACAAAATTGTATAAAGAGGCACAGTAAACTGTGGGAAAATAATGCGAAAAAGAAGGTATCTCGATATCTTCCTAAGGCGCTCAAAACTTTTTTGATCGATCGTCAACACAAACATCAAACTGTTTATTTCCAGAGGGATAAAAGTCGCTTATGATTCGAGATGTTTTTCTTCACTGTTATAGCGTTAGCTCTCGTCCCAATATGCTGCTACTGAATTACCTTTAATTATACAAATAAATTAATAGATAAATTTCTCTTCCAAAATTCTAGGAGTTCAACTATTTTGTTCAACTATATAACTACTATTTTGGCGTTTACCTTTTATTTGCGTAAGCCCGTTAATATTGAATGCCAAATTAGATCAGCTTGAAAAGTTATTATAAGAAAAATATAAATAAATAAATCTTCCTATATATCTCGGCAGAGAAGAATAGAATAGTGTTGATGATAATGCAGATAGACCGTGCACGTCATGCTCTGAGACTAAGGTTTCCAATGTCGCGTTGGGCTGTTTTTCAGTATTTTCTCGATATTGATTTTTCAAATACAGTAATATCGGTATTCCGGCATTACTCCAGTATTAAGACGAACTTTTCTAAATAATGGGATAATTTATATTTTCATTCCTTTTAAGTAATAATAATATGTACTTTTATTACACACTGAGACCCGTTTTCCGTTTCTTTTTGTGCTTGATTCAAGGTTAAGGTGACATTAAACCTGGGAACGACCTTATCTAAAGAATTTTAGTTATATATATGTTTTTGTTTTTAAATATAAGCAATCATTTATAAAAGTTTCTACGCGAATCCCTCAATAAGGAACCAATTTAAAATTTGGATTAAAAGAAGTTTCTCATTGCCTTGGAAATTAAGCTAATTATGAAAATGCCGTCGTGAGTGTCATTCCCATGGCTAGCTTTCTAAGGGTTAAATACAAACTATCCCCTCTAGATACGTGCAAATGTACATTAGTCGCGGATTCTCCCTGTTTCTAATTTTTTCTCGTCCCTTGTGCCCATTATATTCTCTTTAGAACAACTGTTCCTGTAGGTCAATTTTGCATGATATTAATTGTACATATGTTAACCCTCCAATCGCGGGAGACGCGTATGTGCAAGTTCAGCTCTTTCCATGCGGTTCCGCTGAGTTTCATATAATCTCTGAGATATAACTGCGCTATTTCCCCGTCGAATATTTTTCTGATGCTCTGCAACACCAGCGTCGCCTTTTTATTTTCTCAAGTCGCACGGCTGAAGGAAACAGACAAGTTACGATCTGTATCGTAGAAATACACCAGGCGCTGCACAATTTACATTCAATTGTGCAGCAGCAGTCGTTCAGATCCTGGCGTTTATTCAGTCATTTACATCGTAACTGTGGATTCTCGATATGTCTGATGGAGGCTGATGGTTCTTAATATCTTTGGAAGCTAATGGGCTATTGCTGAGTTGGCCACGAAGACCCATTTTGTTCAGGGTTGGTCACACTCACGGGTCAACACCCATCCAGCGGCCTCAACGCATGATGCGCGAGTCCGAGTAGGACTCTGGCCTTAGGGCTAGTTCTCCTCAGGAGTCAACCTTCTGGCGCTCCTGGAAGGTCTGCGCACCGTGCGGCGTATGACAATCGATTGTGCATTCTGACTAACAGTCGGGGGAGTCTAGAAGCAGTACTGTTTTTCTATAGAGCGGGGATGGTTGCTGACCTTACGGCGACTGCTCTTGAAACGACCATCGGCTACCCGATCCTGGGTGAACAGCCGGGCAAAGGATGCCGTGGTCCGGGATAGATTCGGTTTACACCGTTTCACCGCTTTGTAAGGGAGAGGTCCGCGCAAGCGACCTCGAACTCGTAACCAGTCGAGAGATCGGAGTAATCTGGTCGCAATTGGAAGTAAGGGCGTGAGTGTATGCCTGGGTAACATACCAGGTTATCTCGCGGATAAGGCGTTGACCTCTTACGGGCATGAGGCGGAGCTTGACGATGGACTGTTTTGTCCAAGTCTTCTGCGTTCACTTCATGTCACTAACGACGAATCGTTAAAACTTCCTGAGGTGACGGGTTCGCCCATTGTAGTTGACAGCTCTATTTGGTTCTTAATACAGCAAAAAACAACACTAAGTTTTTCTCTTTGTTTCTTCCCTTGAATGTGTTATTCGCGTTTCCCGAATAATGTACGCTAAATGTCAATAAAATTTCAATTGCAAATTTCAGTTTTTAGTTTTCTTGTTTCATTGCTTGAATACATTCCATACAACTATTATAAATATTAAATAAAATTGACCCGCAAATTTATATAAAAAAATAGGAAAATCGCCCGCGGTTGGAGGGTTAATAATAATTCCTCTGCCATCATTTTTTATCAATCTTTATTTTTGCAATAGTTTAGAGAAACTTGTTGGGACAAGAATATTTAAAGAGATGCCTTATTTTAGAGACTGCGGATGCGCATGATATGTTGCAAATGCTGCCATCCAAAGCTATCGTCAACGATATCAACGGGATAAGGTAAATGTATTTATTTCCAATACAACCATAACAATTGTGTTTTAGTAATTAGACAGTAAATTGTAAAATTAGACAGTAAAATGTTTTAGTAATTAGACAGTAAATTAATCTTAAACTAGTTACTTAATTTAGCCAAGAGATGATATACAATATATGACTTTAAACTGACCAATTTACAAAAACAAAGACTATATCATAACAGTGTACAACAAAACAATTGACAATAAATGTGAATTAGATTTAATGGTTAGATACGAAGCTTTGTATTTTAACTATTTTAAAAAGTCGTTATGAGCATACATGTTAATTTTAAGGAGATAAACTCGGATGGATCTCTTGAAAATATCGATGTTTTTAATCGCTTTTAATCTTTCAAGTTCCATAGAGATGGAGCATTACACGTAATTCGCTGTATTTTTTTTTACCGAAAATCAAATATTCGCTAATATTTTCCGTATTGTATGTAATACCGGCATTGATATCACCCAAATAGGCCCGTATTCCGGTAGTTATATTCCGATATTCCTCTATAAAACCCCTAGCCTGTTTGGAAAATTGAATGCACATCATAATATCAACAACCAAAGAAATGCTTCATTTAACGTCATAGTATATTTTTTTCTGGCCAGATTGTTAAAAAACACTTCCTATATAAAGTGTCGCTAATACATACTCTGGCCCATCTTCAATAAGCCATTTGACGAGATCTCGTCACTCCTATTTCCTTCGCAAAACCGTTCAGGACAGTAAATCCCTATCGTAAATGTATCGCTGAAATGATGTCATGTGAGGATTTTCCCTTTCGGCCTTGTTGGCCTTATTTTATATTTAGGTACAGCGAGCGGAATGATTGCTCTTAGAGAAAAAAAAAGTAATATAAGTATATGAGCGATGTTCTTTCATTTTTTACCATCAAATTTTATAAAGATTTTACCCCCTCATAATAAAATAATCTGGTACTTGAATTCATTTTCGTGTAGCGTGGAAAGCAATCTTATTTAATAGGGAAAAAAAAGAGTTTTCTTTCATAACGTGAAACTCGATTTTACGTTCACTGATCGAGACAAAATACATACCAGCGAAATTGATGTTTCAAAAGGTTTTTATTTATTTACAGCATGCTTCTGCAAAGACTGATATAAATTTGGGAAATGATTCGTTAAGTAAAGTATTCAAGAAAAAAATGTGTTTTCGTTTATTAGGAGAATTTTAATCACTGGATATCATCACACACGAGAAATTGACTTTAAAATAATCTACAAATTTTTTGGTTTAGGTCTTAGTTATCGAGAGAAAAATAATGAATAGGATATAATGAATTTACCGCGTGAAGTTTGTAGCACCCGACGTTTCGGTCGCCGTTTCCTAGGGTGGACTCAGTCTTTCGTGTTATCCTATTTATAATATCGTTATCTATTTATATATACGTTCGTAAATTTGTGTTATTATATTTACAAATAATGTCAATCAACCGCGATAGTCTTCGATTTCATAAAAATAATAAATATCCAATTACCTAAACAAAACTCTATACCTCAGTAACAAAGGCCTAAACAAAAAAAATATTTCATATTGTTATACTCAGTTTTATATGTAGAGTAATTTACTGCAATTTATAATCTCCTAAATTTAAAAAAAAAACGAGAAGAAAAAATATTTCTTATTTTTTCTCTGGATATTCATTTCCAAATTTAAAGCACTCTTGGAGTAGCAAGATTTTTAATTCATTCGTGGCGTAATTCACAATCAATTAATTTAAATTTTCAATAAAACCCTCATGGTCAGTTAGCGTTGTGTTTCTGGTTGAATGTTTCTTATTTTTTTAATTAGAGACGTGCTTGTCTATTTGCCTTGAATTCGCTGATCTTAAAGTCGTGCTTATCGGATTACCTCCATCTTGCTGCTCAACGGTACTAAAAGAGAAATAATTTGTTATTAGGCTGACGTTCATTTAGCGTTTATACGTAATAGGTTTGCGCTGTTCCTCGACCCTTTAGTTGAATTTTCAGACGTCCCGCTGGCTTAATAAAAAGGTTGCTTTGTCTTGGAGTGCCATAGCGACCTGGGTTGTCTCGTTATACAGTTGTGAGAGTGGCCACCCTTCACTTGACTCCAATTGATTGTGAGCGAAGGGTGGTTCTCATCAGGAAGTTTTCTCCGTTATTGAAAGTCGTTGTAGTTGTAGTTGAAGTATTTATTCAGAAGGTCTGTAGTAGGTTACCAGATCGTAACGCCTTGATCGGTATTTCGCCGGTGTGTAGGTAGTGTGGGCTCGAGGTGAAGTCGTGGATGTGTGTCCGAAGTGTGAAGCGCCGCGATAGATTCGAAGATAATGATGATCGCGTATACTATGCGTAGGTTGGTTGACTCGAAGTGAAGTGTAGAGCGCGAGTACTTGCAGATGAGCGGTTACTGTCCGCCAGGGAATGAATATTGATTGATCGAAATGTACTGCGTTTTATATGGTATGCAGTAACGCAATAGTTATAAGTGGGGTGAGAAATGAGCGTGTTAATTCGTATCGATCAGGAGAAATGACATTAGTCATCGTTTGACTGTGCATAAAATGCCGAATTTATTTGGAAATCAATTGCAGCTCGCTCGTGTATATTCGAGCGAATTTGCGGTTTCGATTCTGTAGAAATTACTTTTTTGTTGTGGGTATGTTGGACTGAGGCTCCAACACAGTCCTCGGAGCTTTCCTCGTTATTGAGTTCTGGATGTAATCGATATATTGAAGGTTTAGAAACCATGTTTTGTACTCGGAGAGTCCTTGAGAATTTCTGTCGATGTATATATACTCTTTAATGAAACCATCAGCTTCTCCTTGTCGTTGGGTTCTACATATATTTCTACGACGTTTTAAGGGTTTGAAACCACCTTGGGTCCCGGAGAGTCCTTCAGCTGTCACAATTTTTTTTAAATATGTTTTTGGGACCCGTGAATGGGTTTGTCTCTAACATCAAGAAAATCTCTAAAAATCAAGAAAATAGCAGGGTATGCTCTATATGAATGTATTTGCTATAACTTGACAGAATCTGTTTAATGGTTCTTGCAAATGAATGATGACATATTACGCAAATGATGAATTAAGTAAATTACTATAATTATTTTTATTAAAATAATTATTATTTAAATCACTAGAAAATTACCACAGCTTTAAAATATTTTTTCCAAAAAAATACAACTTTCAATATATATGAAATGAGTTCAAATTCATAAAATTTATCGGGTTTAAACGACTCTATCAAAAATTCTGTAAACGCATTATTTGCTATTGTTCGCCGCAACGGCCGTCTGTCTACAAAGTTTGCAGACGATAAATCAATGTTTTTATTGCCGAGTCGTAGACGATTTTCAGCACCCGTCATTATAATAAAATTTTATTCATTGCAGTTTAAAATAAAACGTTAACCTCTAGCTACGCTCAAGAGCGATGCGATGCTACGTGTTCTCTGTTCTGCTCAACGAGGTTTACTCGTCGTTTCGCTTCTAGGATAATTTATATAGCTGACACGCTGATTGGATAATATGTCAATTCGACAAATATTTTTAATACCAGTAGAAATTGGAAATTCTTCAAAAATTTACGAGTAGGATATCGGGTATATAGGTACAACGTCTCAGAGATATATATATATATATATATATATATATATATATATATATATATATATATATATATATATATATATATATATATATATATATATATATATATGAAGGGTGAGCGTTTACTAGTTGAAAAATGGGCCCAACTTAAACCTACTCCTCTTTCCGCAAGTGAGAGGCATTCATCATTCACCTAAAGCATTCCCGAATCCGATCAAGGGAATCCTTCGTCACGATGTAAGTGGCTTTTATAATTATTTACTTTATAATCATCTTATTGATCAATTCTAAAAAGAATATATACAAAAAACTATCAAATATTTCAAAATATTGAATTTTTACATATTTTATGTTTCGTTCATTGTAAATAATCCATTTAGGTTAAAGGTAATCTTTCCAACTAATAGGAAAGAGCTGACTGCTTCCTTTCATTGATATGAGGGCATGTCACGCTTTTAGTTTTAAGTTTTCAGCTGAATATTGATCGCAGCTTCTTTATATCGCACCTTTAGAAAATAAAAAAACGAAATTCGAAATTTTAAATTCTTCCATCTGTCAAGTAGCTCGTCTTGTCTTGTTATTTCCCCTGAAATAATAGGAAATTGAGTGAGTTTACGTATAAAGAAGGATTGTAGCTTAATTTTTGAGATAATTGGATGAAGGGTGAGCGTTTACTAGTTGAAAAATGGGCCCAACTTAAACCTACTCCTCTTTCCGCAAGTGAGAGGCATTCATCATTCTCGTTAACACCTAAAGCATTCCCGAATCCGATCAAGGGAATCCTTCGTCACGATGTAAGTGGCTTTTATAATTATTTACTTTATAATCATCTTATTGATCAATTCTAAAAAGAATATATACAAAAAACTATCAAATATTTCAAAATATTGAATTTTTACATATTTTATGTTTCGTTCATTGTAAATAATCCATTTAGGTTAAAGGTAATCTTTCCAACTAATAGGAAAGAGCTGACTGCTTCCTTTCATTGATATGAGGGCATGTCACGCTTTTAGTTTTAAGTTTTCAGCTGAATATTGATCGCAGCTTCTTTATATCGCACCTTTAGAAAATAAAAAAACGAAATTCGAAATTTTAAATTCTTCCATCTGTCAAGTAGCTCGTCTTGTCTTGTTATTTCCCCTGAAATAATAGGAAATTGAGTGAGTTTACGTATAAAGAAGGATTGTAGCTTAATTTTTGAGATAATTGGATGAAGGGTGAGCGTTTACTAGTTGAAAAATGGGCCCAACTTAAACCTACTCCTCTTTCCGCAAGTGAGAGGCATTCATCATTCTCGTTAACACCTAAAGCATTCCCGAATCCGATCAAGGGAATCCTTCGTCACGATGTAAGTGGCTTTTATAATTATTTACTTTATAATCATCTTATTGATCAATTCTAAAAAGAATATATACAAAAAACTATCAAATATTTCAAAATATTGAATTTTTACATATTTTATGTTTCGTTCATTGTAAATAATCCATTTAGGTTAAAGGTAATCTTTCCAACTAATAGGAAAGAGCTGACTGCTTCCTTTCATTGATATGAGGGCATGTCACGCTTTTAGTTTTAAGTTTTCAGCTGAATATTGATCGCAGCTTCTTTATATCGCACCTTTAGAAAATAAAAAAACGAAATTCGAAATTTTAAATTCTTCCATCTGTCAAGTAGCTCGTCTTGTCTTGTTATTTCCCCTGAAATAATAGGAAATTGAGTGAGTTTACGTATAAAGAAGGATTGTAGCTTAATTTTTGAGATAATTGGATGAAGGGTGAGCGTTTACTAGTTGAAAAATGGGCCCAACTTAAACCTACTCCTCTTTCCGCAAGTGAGAGGCATTCATCATTCTCGTTAACACCTAAAGCATTCCCGAATCCGATCAAGGGAATCCTTCGTCACGATGTAAGTGGCTTTTATAATTATTTACTTTATAATCATCTTATTGATCAATTATAAAATATATATATATATATATATATATATATATATATATATATATATATATATATATATATATATATATATATATATATATATATATATATATATATATATATATATATATATATATATATATATATATATATATATATATATATATATATATATATATATATATATATATATATATATATATATATATATATATATATATATATATATATATATATATATATTCTTTCTGATTGTATTTTAGGCGAAAGTGTCAATAGGTGTCAACATGCGAAAGCGTCAAAGCAACACATTGCATAACCAAAATAAAAGGTATAACAATCAAATGTTTTAACTAAAAATGTATACGATTACTTACATAAAGATCGAATATACAATGTGACTAAAGACTTATTTAATTACTCTATAATAATTTCGAGTAATACTCAGAGAAATATTGATAAAAACAGGCATAATTGCTTAAAGAATTTTGGATAATGATTTCTGAAATACAATGTCCGTATGTCAATTACTTAGTCAGTAAATAGATGAGGTCTCTAAAAGAGTTTAAAATCTTTCAGATTTAATTTAGTTTTAAGTGAAATTCACCAAAAACATCTAGAAAAAATATTGAACATGAAAAAAAATATGGAATTTCGCTGAGAGTAAACAAACTTGTACACTGTCAAGGCGTTAAAATTAATTCAAATGTTCTTAGAATTATTGCTTTTGCGTATAAATAACTCACTTTGCCGACAAATGTTTTAAATATGTGGCAACATTTTTTACCTTTATCACTGATTTTCACCACAAAATTCTCATAATGTTTAGGATTTTAATGAAAATGTTATTTAAACAGCATGCACTTTAGACCTTTTTGTATTTATCAGCATATACAGTACCGAACAGACTAATTGAAACAGGTAGTTATTCTTAACAAAATTGTTATATTTCAGCAGATATACAAATTCTGAACAAACTTCTTTAACTTAATACTTTATGTGGCCTCCTTTGGCTTCTATTAAACTTCTGACGCGGTTAGGCATAGATTCTGCCAAGTTTTGACGTGTAGACATCATTCTTTCTTCTTAGAACCAGACTTGGATTATTGCCGAAATTAGCTTCTCTTTTGTCGTGCAATCCTGTTTTGATAGACGAACCTTGCAGATAGCCCAGAGATTCTCTATAGGGTTTACGTCTGGAGAGTTCCCTGGCCATTCTAGAACAGTGAGCTGGTTATCTTCAAAGAATTTCTTCATTTTCTTCGATGTGTGGCAGGGAGCCAAATCTTGCTGAAACACGTCGTCGCCTGCAGGCCAATGTTTATGAAGCTCAGGGATCATTCTGTCCTGTATTATGGGTAGATATTTTTGGGTATTCATCATCCCCGTGATTGAAACAAACGGACCAGGTCCATAGTAGGAGAAACATCCCCAAAACATTTTTTTTTGTGGATGTTTTGTGGCTTGACCCGCTCAATCCGTAACATCCATTTGGGGACATGTATGGCGGCCGCCTAAAATCCGAAACGTCCGCTACTGGATATCGCGCTCGCCGCTGCGAAAAATGCAATTTACGGTTCGAAACGTCGTACTTAATGCTTTCTGACGGCTGAACGATATGGCCAAATAATCTTTAATTCGGCGGCCACCGGCGAATAAATCGAACTGCGATTTAAAAAGTCAGCATAGACGTCAAAACGGCAGTCCATCGGCCAGCGCCGCGGCTGCGTATAGTTTCGCGGAATGGTGGTTTTGTGCAGTGTTTTGTGGATAACAGTGCAGTGTTTACTGGATAACAGTGAGTAATTTGCATTTTTAAGTAGTTTAGGCATTAGGATTAGTCAATTGAGATAGTCCATTTTCTGTTTTTCACGAATTTTTAAAGAAAACACTTTGGCGACAACAAACGGCTCGCGAAAAAATGGTTGGTATTATTTTGTAATGTTTATGAAATATCCCGATATATTGCGAAATATGACGTAATGTTGCTTTAATTTACTAACAAAATAAGTATTGTTTCATTTACATCCTAAGTTATCACATAATTAGGCGTATTTTGAAAATTATATCTTGTTTTGTAAAATGAATCGCGCAAAGAAACTTGTTTTGATAATTACTATGAGAGAATAAAGTGCGATTTTCCATAGTTTTTCGATGAAATGTGACTCTTTGGAGTATAGTAATTAGTTATTAGACATATAATAAGTCTATGATAAGACAATATAATTGAAACAATCTAACGAATTTTATATTATGACCATTCAAAGTTTATTATTAAGTTTGGACGAGGAAACTCTCAAAACTTTAGATTTTTCTATAATATCAGACAAAGCTCAAAGTTCTGGTGTGATTTCTAAGAAGTGTGATGTAGTAATAAAGTTATTTTGAAAGAATTTCATATAAAAAAATACCATAAGTAGTCACAAATAAAAATTAAAAATTTCTTTTTTTACGAGAATACATAAAATTTTTCTTGGCTGAATAAATAAATATTTTTGTATGCTAATAAGTAAAAAAAAAATATCGTTTTGGTAAAGCATTTATTAAAGAACATAACTGTATTTACAATTTTTGCATATTTTACGTATTTTGTGACAAAAAAATCGAAATGATTTTATAGGCGAGTTTTTTCAGTTTGCCAATTTTGTAATATTTATTCATTATTATCTTAATTGTTTTACGAGATAAGGTTATAATGTTTTATATGTCAAATTTCAATGCGATCATTTTTCTCTTTATCTTTTTTAAATCAGTTGAGTGGTTTATAAGTTATGATCGTTTTCCTCAAGGCCGTTGACTCGCGTCGATTTTTTGCCCGAATATGTCGCGCGCAAAAGTGATAGGTGAGTTTTTACCTCGCAACAGGAGGGGACTTGAACAATGTTAGCAGAGTTCATTCTGTCATTTATGCCACGTCGAATGAACCTGAACTGCTGCCTCTGAACAATAAAATGGGACTTATCAGAAAAAAAAACCTTCTTCTTTTGATCTGCGGTCCAATGTGAGTATTTTTTGGCCCAGGCAAGTCTTTTCGTCTTCATTGCCGCAGTAAGTAGTTGTTTTTTTAGCGGGCTTTCTGGCTGGTCTCCCTGCCGCCAGGAGCCTATAGGCGTACAGTCATCGCAGTCACATGAAACCCAAATTCGCTCAACTATCGTGCAAGGTCCACAGCACTCTTCCGTGGGTTCCTCTTGCTGGAATCCAGGATTCGCTGGCCATCCCGGTTAGTAGTTTTATTTTTTGCCCCATATTTTCCTATTCTTTTGACAAAAATCTGTCCCGTACTCTGGTGCTGCTATAAATTCTATTTACAGGTGCAACGCTGACTCCAACCTCAGCAGCAATCTCCCGTTGTGTTCTAGAAGTGTGCTCTGTTAAAATGTGTATCTTAACACGTGTTTCCATTGAGGTATCCATTGTCCACTGCTGGATTTAAGCCACCGAAACAGGAATGTAAAACTCGCACTAACTCAAAAGAATTATAAAACTCTGTTTTGTAGGTTATATCGACTGGAAACGTGCTCACAAGTAGCACAAAGAGTCAGATAAGCATTCAAACGACAAACTGTAGACAATAATTGCCAGTAAGAAAACAAAAAATGTTGCCAATTTGAAAAATACGAAAAAATCATGTTTGTTTCAATTAATCTGTTCGGTACTGTAGGTTAAATATGCTGTTAGTTCGTAATATTTCAGCAAACATTATCCTACGAAGTAATGTTTTTTGGGTTTACATGGCGTATAAAGCTATCAGCGCATTTCCAATTGTAAACTGGGGTAAAATTTCCAGAATTCAGCGACTTTAACTAAAAACCGCAGTGCAAGGTGATCCAGCTTTTCAACGAAAATCTTCATGCTGTATACTTTTGTAGCGACCTATCCTCACTTAATTACGTACAGAGTTGAATTGATTACTTTTGAACAAAGCAAAAAACTTAAATTGTTTTCTTTCAGATAATATATCTGAGCCATAGGCCGCTTAGTCTTGCCCATGAAAAAACTTTCGCTAACCCTTGAACCTTACAAACTAATCACATTAGTCTAGACGCAACCAGAATACCTTTATCTGTGCTTTCTTTAGTGTGCTTTCTTTAGTGACGTTACTGAGCAGAGCAGTCAGCAGTGTGGCAAGATATTAAAATGGAGGAAATACCACAGTTTCGATACTATGATATAGCCAAAAATAACAATAAACTACCTGATATTTTATATTTTATTTTATTTTAGTATTTTATGTCATATATTGAATTATAATATTTTTTACAACTTTTCGAGAAAAAAACAAAATATATTTTTACCAAAACATAACTAAATTAACAGACATGTTTCAACTTCTGGCCGGCAAATCCGAGTTTTAAAGAACGAGTCGCCTGGCCGCCAACAATCAAAACAACAAATTTCATTCAACCTCCAATGTCACCCACTTTGACGTTAGCCATTCTGCTTCGAGCTTTTCGCAAACACTCAAACCACGCAGCCAATCACTTTACGGCCGATGCCTCCTGAATACATTAACCTACCGGAATAAGGCTATCTTCACACGCTACGAGGTTTGAATGTTTTTAAAAGTATTTTGAAGAAAAATTGTCTTGTTGCCATTTAATTAAATGCCCCGTTTTTGTAGCATATATTTACCAAACTCTTTTGATTGCTAAGATGAAAGTCTGTTCCATATTACTATCTCAAAACAATTTAATCAATATTTATAATTTCGTCTATAAAACTGGTTGAAATAAAAGTAACAGAAAATATATTTATATCAGTATTTTTATTATAATTTCTCAAGTAATACAACAGGTTTATATAATACTTCATTACATTTTACGACAGTTTATTTTCCACTCTCAATAATGCAAGCTTTCATGTCGTCCCATTTCGCTGCTCCTCAATTTGGCTTAATTGTTAAATTCAGTAAACGGTTATGTTCAGTAAATGGTTAGGTTCAGTAAACGAATACAGAAAATCTACACAAACAAATAGTTGTTTGATTTTTTACCAATGTAATGTGGAGCCGGTTTTAATCTTTAATTTTTGTAGTTGTGTAAATGTTTGTTAAAAATTATCACCGCAATAAAGTAAAATTTAAAAAGTATATCGGAAAAATGTTTTTTTTATCCAAAAAACGTTCCAAAACGTTCAAAAACTGCAATGAATTTTTGAAACGATTTCTTGAGTATTACTTTTTGTTTTATTTAAACCAATACAGTAATAAACGAGTACGGATTTGAATGTTTTTTAAACGGGTGTTTAATCATTTGGATTAGAAGCACGCTCGGCGTAATTTTCTCAAATATGGTATCGTTATGTTTAGTAAACGGAAACGTTAAATCTGTTAGAGGTAGAGTTTTAGCTTTTATTATAAATTTGAGAAAATCTGTCGTACAATAAAATGAAGTATTTGACAAATACTATTGCCGCCCTACTTTAGAAGTTAAAGCAAAATGTAAAAAAAAACCTTTTTTAATGTTATATTCATATTCTAATAACTCAATTTAAATGTTCTGGCACAGTATGTAGAACAGATTTATATTTGTTGAAAAATAAAGTGGCCGTTAAATATAAACTAACAAATATTTATTTCCAAAACCATGTTTTTTTTTTATTGTAAATCTGAAAAATTCGACTGATAAATAAATGTTTGATAAGCGTTGTTTATTGGTGATATCGTTGTTTATCGCGAATATTGTTTATTGGCCGTATTTTAACTACCGCTAGATGGTGCAACATGCTCAACAAATTGAAAACTATAAAAAAAAAATTTTTTTTCAAATTAAAAAAAAATGCTTATTAGCTTGTTTTATGTCACCCAATACAATGATGCCACTAATAAAAAACTCACCTTTTATAGGCATATGTATGTATCTTAATTTATTAACATTTGGAAATTCGTACAAATATTTATTTGATACGATGACCCGGTGAACTTCGTACCACCTAAAATTATATTTGATTGTAACTCTTCATAGGCATTTCATTGAAATCTATAATACTTGCCGCATCATGTACCGTTGAGTTTCGTTTGATTATTAAATGAAAGTCGTTTGTCTATACTAATATTATAAAGAGGTAAAGTTTGTGAGGTTGTAGGAAGTAATCTCTGGATCTACTGAACCGATTTTGAAAATTCTTTTACTAATAGAAAGCCACGTTATTTGTGAGTGTCATAGACTATATATTAATCATAAAAATGAAAAGACTTTTTCGTGGTAGTCAGATTTCCAAAGTAAGTTGGAAAAAACGGTCGAACGAAAAGGTTTCTAACTAACGCTGCCTTAACGATAAGAGATATATGATTAAGTTCTAGAAAAAAGTTGTAGAGCTTGATAATGCCTACAGCGACAGCATATGTGTAACTTTTATATTTAAGTCACAAAAAGTAGTTTTTCAAATTAAAAATATATAAATATAGGTCATGTTTATTGGTCATATTATCAACAATTATGAATTATTATCAAAATAAGTAAATTTATCGTCTCAAGTGTTTAAAACAAAATACTTTTCCCTTTTACTGTATATAATTTCACTTTTACTGCATAAATGGTGAAAGAGATAAGACACTCACAAGAAGACACTAACAAGTAACGGTAATATAGTAAAATTGGCATGCAAATACATACATACATATGCAACAAAAATATAACCCTTCTTTTGGCAGAAATAAATCATAGCACTCAATACTAACCAAACCGCACTAAAATTTCATCGCAAATAAAAAAAAATATCGCCCAACGAAGTGGGTACGGTTCAGCTAGTAATTAATATAAATTTAATTTATTTCATTTATAATATTAAATATAATAAATGCAGTTCACATTCAACATCAAACATTCTGGTAAGCTGTGTTTTTAGTTTTGTTTTCCCGCGCGTAAATAAACAAAAATGATGGCTTTCCCACCAGCAAACACAGGACATACATGGACATGGACAACTGTTGTCCATGCGCGAAATACGGAAATTTCAAGTTAATTCCTCAAACTTCCAACGACTTGTGATTTGTCATCGCCAAGGCCAGATGCACGGCGAATCGCAGCAGTTTAAAATCGAATGGCAAATCCATTGATTGATATTGATTGTTGAGGTTGATTGATGTTACGCAGCATGACTGAGCCTAATTTCGATTGCAAATGTGAGGTGGCAATCCAGGCAATACCAGCAAATTAAAAAATCCTGTGGGATAGTTGACTACCTCATCCTGGTTGATAACTGTATCAATGGATTTGAAGGCAAACAACCGTCCCTGAATTAAATTTTGAATGATCGCGTTGAGATCATCGACATCTTTGTTTTTCGCCGCTAATTGGCTCGTTTGGTAAGCTAATTATGGTCTTTGAATTTCTGCGCAACGTTCGGTAAAACACGCCAAGAGAGTCAACTGATAGACATCAGTGGACACTGTGATGAATTCGATCGAGATGTCAACTGCGTCTTTCCCATTAATCAGCGTATAACAATTGCTTCGAAAAAACCTTTGCATTTCAATCTTGTTGCAAAAACACTCGCATGTTAGTCGTCAATCGGAGTGCCTTCACATGTCGTCAGCTACAGTTGAACATGACATAATTAAAAGAGTCTGACGAAAATCACCGGAAAACGGAATCATGGTTCCACCAAAATTGTTTTAATAGTCACGAAGAGCTTTCAACGTTCTTGTGGGATCCCTTTATCGCTAGCGAACGATCGCCCTTCATCCACATCTCAAAGAAAAAGCGAATCCTTTAGCAAAATAAAATAATATTTGTTTTGGATCGAATCGTCTCTCAAATACAGGATGATATATGGAAAATTTGTTTTAAAATTCGAATGTATCCACCTTTGAAAGGACGATCAAGGTTCATCGATGGTGAGGTCAAGATCTTTAACCTTATTCGAGAGATAAATAATTAGATCATTGAGATCATTGAGAGATAAATAATTAGATCATTGAGACACACACAGTCTGAAGTGTTACTTTATTCAATTCCTTAGCAATTGACGGCCTTCAATAAGAATATCCTACGATGTAGAGTTATTATTAAAAGAGCAAGCAGGGCACACCCTAATCAAAACATGATGTATAGTTTAATGTTTTAACTATAAAAATAGCTAGATTCTTGTTCATTTTTTGCTCAATTTTATTGAAAAACAATTTCAATATGTAAGATTCTTAACTCGTTTAGAGCGTTCATCAATTTACTGTAATAAAAATTGACACAGGGATTTATGTTATATTAAAATCGCAAAAATTAAGGTATTTTGGCTTATTGATATGTCTCTGTTAGTCATTAATATAGCCATTAACTTTGCCTGTTAGTCATTAGCCATAGAAGATTATTAAATAAAACTTTTATCTTTTTCTTTTAACTTTTATCAAGCTATTCGTAAAACATACTTACGTGATGTGATGTTTGTGGTGGGGCCACGTAACGACCAAATATGGTTGCACATCAGAACACCGTTGACTACGTAACGACCAATATTGGCGGCTTGCTCCCGGAGCGCACAGTAATATTATTTTCTAATTCGAATGCATCTTAAAATCCATACCAAATATCTCATTATTACCATAGATATATAGACGGCCGCTAGAATAATTTCGCGCCCCATTTCGAGGATATTTCTGTTAAAATTTCATTGTCAAACATCAATTTTTATTGGTTTTATAAGCTAATATCTAAATATTTTTGTATGTAAATAAGCAAAACAAAATATTAGTTTTGATAGAGAATCTAATGAAGATCACGATAGTATTTACAATTTCTATATGGGGTTCCGTATTTTCCGTAAGACAAGTACAAGTTAGAAATGCCGAGTTTTTTCACTTTTGTCGACTTTCTCATATTTATTCATAACTAGCTGCGCCCCGCGGTTTCACCCGCCTGGTGATGGAAAATTGTGATAATGATGATAGAACACTATGTATCCTTATAAATTATAGCCTATGTATTATTATGATGTGTAAGCTATATTATTCTAAAGTTTCATCAAAATCCATTCAGTAGTTTTTGCGCGAAAGAGTAACAAACATCCATACATACATTCTTACAAACTTTCGCGTTTATAATAGTAGTAGGATTATCTAATTGTTTTACAAAATGAGATTTCAATATTTTATATACCAAATTTCAATGTGATTATTCCACAGTTATATATTTTTTATTATTGCTATAGTAGTTCCATAGTTATAGTACTTTTGTCGAGCGCGGCGATATTGTAAGAAATTCCAATAAATTGCCGCGGTCTGCCATGAAAATATGCCGCTACTCGAAGGGTTAAATACATCTGACTAATATCCAAAAATGGGACGATTATCACCTGAAATAAATGGATATTTATGTTTAAGGCCAAAACCACAAATTGGAGATTTAAAAACTGTTTATTGTATATTTTTAACTTAATGTAGTGCTAGCTATATCAGGTACCTATCCAAACATTACTGTCGTGCTATTTACGTACATAATATACGAAAACCTAAGCAACACTAAGGAGACAAAGTGGCTGCACCGAAGTACGCCAGCAACAAAGCCTTTATTTTCGTCACTATAAAATAGGTAGGAAGCAACTACAGCACAACGAATTCGTAAAAATGCAAAAATATCTTTTGCGGGGAAATCACAACTTTACAAATTCAAAACCTGGTAAGGTACACATGATTAATTTTACAGCAGAATGAGAGCTTACAGTTTTGAAACTAATTAGTACTACTATAAGAAATAACTCACTAACTAACAAAATTATTATTTCAAAAAGAATGTGTAGAAAGTTATTTTACCTATTTCAAACCACGACAATGAAAGAACTAAAGCACCTAGATAGAAACGGTTTCCTCTTCTCACTTAAAATATATATATTTTTTTTTTAATACAAAATAAAATACAACACCTCTCTAGAAATAAGCCTAGGACATTTTTTTTCGTAATTTGTGGGTTTTTCCTATAATTAGTTTTTCGTATAATATCTATACTAATATTATAAAGAAGTAATGTTTGTAAGTTTGTAGGGGATAATCTCCGAAACCACTTATCCGATTTCAAGCTCCACGGAAAGCTCCATTATCGATTAGTGCTACAGGCTATATTTTATTGTGTTAAATATTGGTTTTCAATACAAGTCGAATAAATTTAGCTGGTGATTTGCTTTATCGGCGTGCGTTGATGAAACGGTTTTAATATAATATGTGAAAACGATATAATTATGACAAGCACACGGCCTCAGAGAGATCTATAAAAAAGTCTGTAACAGCATGAAATACGAGTAATTACTTAATTTAACCATGTAATTCAAATGTGTATAATTAAAATAGCGTTAATCGAAACTTAGTCAAAAATACCTTTTGCAAAAACTCTGCTTTTAATGCATGATCTGGAACTACAATCCCATTTTGCCACAGTCAGTCTTGCAATTGGGATTTTGTGGATGAGGATGTGGGTACTCGGTTTATCTGTTTAGAATGATAACTGGCATTTTCCATAATAATAACCGATGGCTCTTCTTAACTGTGGAGTAGCCGAGTAAACCATGCCGTAAAAGCCTCAGCGTTCATTTTTATATGGCTGTCCTCATTTTTTGATTTTATTGCATGGTAAACCCATTCGGTTTCTAACAAAAAAACAAACAGGAAACGCACATCCCGCGTACAAACTGAAAAATCAAATACAATTAAAACGTGTGCGTACATTAAAAAAATAATACAAGAATATACTAAATTACAAAATATGTATGTACCAATTAGTCTTCCTCCTTTCCCGATCTTTTTATTAATGCCACCTTTATCTTTGGAGTCTACCCAAACTCTATTCCTCGAATGATTTTGATTAACCCAAGTTTCGTCTAAATATATTCTTGGACTTTTGTCTCCGTTCTTTTTCAAATCATCTAATTTTCTCAAAGAGTGTAATCGAGCGCAAACAATATCTCGTATCTCCATTAATCGTTTTTATCCATCAGGAGCAGCTTTAAATTTGTATCCAAGATCTTTTACAATTGATGCCATGGAAATATTGCTATACTTGAAACCATCAATTTTCTTATAAATAGGATAGAAAACGAATTTACCGCGTGAAATTTGTAGGACCCGACGTTTCGGTGACGTTGCAGCCGCCGTTTTCTAGGGTAGACTGAGTGGAGATAAGAGTGGAGGGTGAGAGATAAACTAAGGTCTGAGGACCTCCATTAGCTACGCCGACATGCTTCAACATTGCCTGACATCCTGCTACTTTCTATGGAACGGCGACTATTACAAACAAATCGAGGGAGTAGCAATGGGATGCCCCGTATCGCCGATAGTTAGTGACCTATATATGGAATTTTGAGGAATTAGCCATAAAAACCTCCAAAATTAAACCCATTCTCTGGCTTCGCTACGTGGATGATACCTTCTGCATCCTGAAAGGCAACATTCAAACGGTGAAAGAATTCCTGGGTCATCTAAACTCCATACACCCAAAAATCAGTTTCACCTATGAAGTAGAGAAGGACGGCTCCTTACCATTTTTGGATGTCAAAGTGACGAGGAGAAGTGACAATACTCTCGGACATACGGTATATCGGAAGCCCACACATACGGACAGATATTTGCATGCAAGCTCACACCTCATCCCTACCATCTACGTTCAGTGCAAACGTCGCTCGTGAATCGAGCACGCGATCTATGCGACACTGAGCATTTTCCGAAGGAGATGGAACATGTCAATGATGTCCTTAGGAAAAATGGATACGGAAAATATCACGAGACACGCACACGATCTAATACGGACGAAACTCAAAAACCGAGCAGATCAAGAGCATTCTTACCATACGTCAAGGGCGTGACTGATCGAATAAGTAAGATGCTAAACAGATTCGATATATAAACGATCTTCAAACCGACCCAAAATATAGCTCGATTTTTGAGGCCTGTAAAGGATGTAATACCACTGCACACCCCGGGTGTGTATAAAGTCGAATGCAGCTGCGGTCTAGCCTACGTTGGACAAACGAAACGGCCCATAGCCACGCGACTGACAGAACACATCAAAGCTGTTAAAAACGTTCAGCGAGAAAAATCGGCGATCTGCGAACATATATTGGATAGCGGAAGTAACCACTGGATGCAGTTTCAAAATCCCATTGTTCTATCCAAGGAACAATTCTACTTTCCTCGCATGATCCGGGAAGCCATTAAAACTTCAATAACTTCAATAGAGATGACGGCTACAAACTCTCTTCTACGTGGAACCCTCTTCTTAAAATGTTCCCGCCGCCGAACGCCGAACGCAAAGACGTAAAACAGGATACAGTGAGTGTTGTGTGCAAGACGGATTTTAAAAATTCCCGCGCTCCGAGCCCGGCCCCCACCACCGTTATAACCTACGCAGTGGCGGCAGCGGTTTGCGGCCTACCCGCAAAACAACGGACTGACAGCTTTTCAGTCTACCCTAGACAACGGCGGCTGCAACGTCACCGAAACGTCGGGTCCTACAAATTTCACGCGGTAAATTCGTTTTCTATCCTATTTATAATGTCAAACAACCGCGATAGTCTTCGATTTTACATCAATTTTCTGTTTGGCAACCTCAACAATAATTTTTTTGTAACATAGGATATTATGACACAATTCTTTTCACAATACTTTTATCAAAATTGTCCAAATCTGTCACTGGACGAGGCTGACGTACGATTGCCCGGGGACTAATTGGCGCACCACTTTTACATTCGTCTCTAATCCTGGCTACAGTTCTCATACTTAAGCCGCAAATCATCGCCGCAAGTTCAATTGGTTTATTAAAATCAACGTCTTGCAATTTCTGGGTATCTTCTTTAATTTCAAACAAAACGGTTAACACATTATGAATAACACGACCAGCTTGTTGATGCGATTCACCACCAATGCTTCCCCACCATAACATCATTACGCCCGCCGGCCATTATCGATTACTCAATTGAATAGTATGCACAGCCCTTTTAGGTACCTGCTTACTAAGTACGCCATAAGACCCGCAAGTCCAAGGGAGCGCGCAATATGCGCTTCTCCGTTCCTACGTTTTATGATACCGCGTGCCACGAGCGTTCGGACAGACTATAGGCAGTGTTTGTTGAAAACATTAGCGGTAAAATAAGAATTCTTATCGAAATAAATTAATTTAGTGAGTTGTTAATAAATATAAAATCAGCCAATTTCTGTAAGTTTTTATATGGTATAGTTATAGATATATCAACCCAGCAAGGTTAGCCTTTAGAGGAAGGCGGCGCGGGTGGGGCTAGGATTAAAACCCGTACGTCTACGATATAGGCAGCGTGCATCTGAAGGAGGAGGTCTTGCACTATATATCTAAAGGTAGCGTCTAAAAAGGCAAATAAACGCCAACGTACTTAAATTTACATATAGATTCGAAACTTAAAGGGAAGCGAAACCATGGGCAACAGCTAGTTATTAATAATGATATATTTACCTGTCTTCATATCTTACTAATAAACCTAATAAATATTAATATTGACATATGAATATTAACGTCTTCAATATTATTAAATAATATATCATATTTATTTATTAATTGAGGTTCACAATTTAAAGAGTAATACCAAATATAAATGTAAAATTTTTCATGATCTACCAAATGTAAAACCTGGTAAATATCAAAAAGACTATTTTTTTTTTGAAAAAATATTCTCTACTACGTTTTGAACGTGTCCTCTTGAATTCACTGTCTGCTGCAGAGCTGACGACAAAGAATCGAAGCGGTCATGTGTAAACGCGTCCATATAAAAGCACAAAGAAGCGATATTTCTCATCAGTGACAGTGACTGAGACATCTTTTGCCGGAAACAGACGGCCACATTCCGATACGTGTGGATAGACCTCAATCTATGCTTTCTTTTGACTAAGACGTATACTGGAAATGTTTGCACGTACGCAATAAAAATATGACTCATTTTTCATAGTCGAAACATGTTTCGGCATCGATAAATCATCTATCCCGTGAACAAAGCTCGTCGAGAAGTGGAGCAGTCGAAGTTTTATTTTATTTTATAGGGTAGGTACTTACATACCTGCTTCGTGTATCTCTCTACCTTATTCCTGCGTCACGCGTATATTGATTTCGGGTACACGCTGAAAGAACAAGGACAGATATGAAACATTGTGATACATTGCTGCATCGTAGAAGCAAGATTTATAATCCAATGTCCAAGGTTTACATCGACAGAAAATTCAAACAGAAAATGCAATTTCCTGTAGAGACAAATTAAATGTGACAAATTACTTGAATTCTCTATATGGCGATTTCAGTGCATCTTTCACGTGAATCCAATGTAATTCGCGAATCGTGAATCCAATGACGACAGATTTATTTATATTTGCATTATCTGAGTATTGTCATAATTCTGAATTATTTTCCCACGTCACGAGTATATTAGTTTTTTGTTCACGCTGAAAGAAAGAGATAATATTATGTTTTATGGTAGATCATCGGTGTACATAAAATATTCAAATCATAATGTGTGATGAATGAAAATGAGAAAATACCAAGCCTCCAGGCAAACTAGTAAACGCCATTAAGTCCGAAATATTATAACCTCGAAACCACAGGCCTGAGCAGAGTTTATTACAAGCTTTTTGCAATGTCTGTATGTAAGTCGTCTGTTACAAAATATGGAAACCATTTCGCTTGCATTCGATTGAGCTGAAACTGGCATACTTATGTAAGTTCAGTGACAGTACAATAGTATGGTATCATCGAACTGATACGATGTTGGAGCCGCGATGTAGAGACTGGCACCCATGATAATAGATGGTAGGACCGTCGAATTTCGGCTAGTATGTTTTGTTATCAAGAGTACTTTCCATTACATATGATGGCAAGGGTCTTAAGATGGGGCCAAATGCGTGTCACTGTTACTCCACAAGGGAAAGTGCTAAGATAATCGAGTTTGGGCTCGTTTGTTTTGTTGTCTTGAGTACTTTCCATTACTCTTGATGACGAGGGTCTGAAGATGGAGCTGGAAAATTGCCATTGGAACTCCCTGATGAAAAGTGCTAAGATAGTCGAGTTTGGGCACGTTTGTTTTGTTGTCTTGAGTACTTTTTGATTAAACATGATGACGAGGGTCTGAAGATAGATCCAGGAGATTGCCACTGGAATCCCCCTGTGGAAAGTAAAGCTTATTTTAAAAATTCTTTTTTTACTTTCATTTTATTCTACAATTCAGTGAGCGCCATTGAGTATAATAGTATATTTATGAGCGCCAATATAGAGATATCTTGAAACCACATGCTGGAGTAGAGGTTATCTTTTGGAAAAAACAAAATTCTGTTTGGTGGACCAACCAACTTGAATGTTTAAAAACGTCTAAAAAATACTTTTTACACTGTAGAAAATCTGTGAGCGAAAATCAATTAGCTTTTCACTGGAATGCTAGTTTCCCCGTTAATTTCGCTCCCTTAGTTCTTGTTTGTTCAGTCGATCATTTAGCATACTAAACAGGATAATTTTCAAATTCTATTGCTTGAAGTGCACTTTTAAAGTAGATTGCGTATTTATAGTTAGTATGATATTAATGTATGGGAAATAAAAAAATACGTACTTTTTAAAAATTTGTTTAACATTATTTTATGTACACACCTTTAATACTTTCGTCTGAATCGTTTGCTCTTAAAAAACTAAATAGCCTATTACGTACCCTTTTTAGCTTAAAATATTAATTAATTTGTCAATGGTGATAAAATTTTGCTACTGTTTGCATGCAACCATGACGGTACGGGTTTAATAGCATGCTGTTATGATAATATGTTTGCTTTGCTACTAGCGCACTAATTATCCTACCTCCCTCCGATATAACGGAATAGCACCTACAGGAAAAAATAATTGGGTAAGCCGAATCTGCAGCTGTAGCTTATTTGCAAATAGCGACAGACTATATAGGTACATCAACAGTATCCCGACAGCTGTTATTCTGTATGATTAACTCAGCTGTTTTTCTACATTTTAGCGGTTTCTCATAGCTTGGGTATTAGATCCAGGATGGTGATAAAAATAAATTTGATATGACGCCTGTAATAATGTATTTACCATTCTGTGAAACAATTAAAAACGAGCATGTTAGTTGAATCTTAGTTTTATACCATGAAAATTTATTTTGGAACCAGTAATTGTATCGAAATTCGTACATTTCATAAGCCATACATTTGACTTGCTTGCTTGTTTGTTTGCTTTATTTTTAATTATCGATTATCGTTAAACTAGAGTAAATAGAAGACATATGAAATGTATATACATAGATATTTTATAAACTTATATCTGTGTTTTTGCATGCGGATTCGTTTACGAGTAATACCGAATTGAATATTTTCCATTCGTGACGCTTACTCAGACAAACAGGCAGATGAACGAACAACGGAATCTCACACAAAAGAGTATTTTCTGTACTTTTCGGTAATCGGAATCCCAAAATTCAATGAAACTTCAAATAAAAGCGATTCTACTTCTGATTTCTCGAAATGTATCTTTTGTGTTTAAGTCTTTTGTAAAAATCGGCTTGATATTATTTTGTTTGAGACAAAATTTAGAATATAGAGGATATCAAGAAAATTATATAAATTTTATTTTATTCACTACTGCATCAGGATTCTCGAATAAATTGGCAAAGGAAAAAGGGAAAGCCTAAGCAGAGGCGGTTTTTTTTTTCATTTTACCCCTAATAAAGTAATCTACAAATTGAAAAAAGGAAGGGAATCCGCCTCGTTTTTGTATCATTTGCTGCCTAATGTTTTGTAAAAAGGTGGAAGGAATGCTGTTGATCGTCGGATATCCCTCCGTGTCAAATAATGTATGAAAATTTCGCTTCCAAAAGTTTTACACATGAATTGGTTTTTTCGGCTCTCTGATTACCTACGGTATAATATAATTACCATTCCCTTTGAAGCAGGCATAAGTATTCTAAGACAAAGAGTTAAGGATGAGATAAAATATGGTAAAAAAACTAACTAATTAAATTTATCGCTAAATAAAAGTGGAAATGGCGACAAAACAACTCACAGGGACCAGACATAACTTATACATGCATTTTTTGTACAATAATTCAATTAGGAATATTACACATTTTAAATTATATACATTTCGTATTTATATGCGGACTTTGTTTTTTTTTTTTTTAAGATTTAATACTTTATTCATTTATTTGTTTGTACATTTAGCCCCATTGTTATCAATGTTATAAGTAACTCGGAAAAATTGAACACCGAAATGCAGCTAATGCTCAGTGCCCACCTAACTAGGACTTAAATGTCCCGTATCTAGGTCTAGATTACTCCTTGATTTTTGATTTTTTCTTTATTTTATGTATTATTGGTGAAATATTTTTAATAATTGTCTTCTACTGTTAGTGCTATTTTTTTAAATGGTTTTTCATGCCATTCAATGAACATTACGAATTATTATTGATTTGTTTTAGATATTATAGGCAAACCAGTGAAATAATGACATTTTTTAATAAGAAATTACAAAATTAGCCGATAATTAAATTTGTCAATCTGTTATAATAACAGGTAATTGTGAGAGACATAAATTTTACGCATTATCACCAGAAATGTACCACCACAATTTCGGATAATAAATATATTTCTATTTCTATTTCTATTACTATTTCTATGCCAATAGAGCGATTTGAATTTCAGCCATATTTTTTAATTTGGTAAGTCTTTCGAATTTTATAACTTTCTGGGATTTAGTGAAGAAGATTAATAGAGATTATCTAATCGCCACGTACCTAATGCCAGTTAAAAAAAAGTGGAATAAAATATATACCTACCCGAGTAAATACTAAAGATCATTGACTAAAATTCTGAAGACTTTCCACCGTTGCCTTCTTGATTTTCTGTCTTTCAGGTGGTGGAGACAATTCTTAGATGTAGCCTTTCCTAATTTGTGGTACTTTACGTGTCGATTATAGGGGCTTCTTTCACCTCTTACCACTCGTTTAGATGACCGCTCCTTCGGCCTGGGAGAAATACAGAGGTATTAATTATTTAGTGGGAGGTAAAAATTCAATATCGAATTCTGGAACGATTCCATCGCTTCTATACCATTTCTATATATTTTTGGATAGTTAGCGGGACAAAAAAAGTTGTAATTATACGTCTAATATACCTACACTATGTCAGATGCTCCGTAGTCACGGCACTGTCGTGTTTAGTGCTCATTTGTAACCATAATAAAATGGAAGGTACCTCGGAAGATGTGTAATATTTCTAGTTATTTTAAATTCGAATTTATTTTTAAATCATGTGAGTTCCCTTTAAAATACATATAAATTATTCCATACTAAGCGGTTAAATTAACATTTCAAATTACAACATTTGACACTTGTATATTATAAATAATATATTTTTGTAGCTAGATAATTCTCCATGTATAATATTAGACTACTAAGAGAACCCTACAAAATCCGGTTTTTAAGCACATTTGAGTGTATCCCCGAAGTGCATTTATATCGCTTATAAATCAAATTCGTTTAACCTCCTATTAACTAGTAGGCCATAGTCCCTATAATTGAGATATCGGACAATAATAAAAGTGGAGACATAAAAGGGTAATTTAAAAAATCTGGGAAGAATTTATTCATTTTATTGTAGGTCTGTATATACTTATCCCTAGGTATCTCTCTCTCTTTATTTAAGTTGATTTAGGCGATCAAGGCATAAATAAGCTTATATTTATATAAATAAATATAATTAGGGCTGACTACATAATAGTAAATATAATTAGGGCTGCCCACAATAAAATAAATAATTTCTTCTATGAATTGTTAAATAGCACTGTTATTCCTCAACTTTCATTAATGTCCAATAACTTCATTATAGGGATTATGGTCTTTTAGGTTATAGGCGCTTAAACAAATTTGGTTTATTTAAATAATATTATATAAATGTTCTTAGGCAAAATACTCAAATGTGCTTAGAAACAGATTTTATAATACGCTTTTATATGTTTAGTGCAATAAAAATTTGGTGCCAAATACTCTGAGCGCTAGTGTATATTTATATGTAATGCTTTAGGGCGGGGGCATGGTCAGGCAATTTGAGTTTTGGAATTGTCTGACTATTCCCCTACTCCCAGCATCTGTCCGATGCTGGGTTTGGCGAACGGTTTAGGGAGTAGCGCAGGTCGCACAGATCCCCTAAACAAGGCCAGGGGACTATCCTTCTCGAGGTTGCCGCCTGTTATTGACCAAGTGCCCTAGGTAAATGGTATAACAAAAACCCCTGGCCGGCACTCAAGATCCTAACCCTCAGTCACATCCCAGTCTCCTCAGTCAATCCCACAGTGCCGAACCAGGCGGCACCAACCTACACCAGGCCCACACAGCCTCTGGGGCACTAAACCCCCCCCACAAAAGTGTACCACACCTACCAAGGGCGGGTAGTGTGTGCGTTATCCCATCAGCTCAACTAAACAAAAATGGAAGCACAAGTTAAAGATAATTTACCCCAGGAGGGTACCACAATCCCTTCCAAGGATAGTGGAGAATCCCTCACCGAGCCCAGCTCGGTCTGCCCCTCATATTCTGGGGGGGGCAACTCGTGCCACAAAACAGGTTCAAGCCTGGACCTGTCAAGCCTCAAAGAGGCAATACCACTACCAACACCAGACACTGCCGTTGTGTCACAGTGGACCTTAATCGCTCACAAGCGCCCTTGCAAAAGGGGGACCACTAACACAACGGCAAATACCAAAAGCAAAGGGCAGGAAGGCAAACCGGAACGCAGTCGCCTTAATAGGCGCGCGAGAAGGAAAGACTTCCAGCCCAAAGTAACCACACCACACACCGATACAGGCACCGCAGCAGCGAGAACGCAGCGCGAACCTGTACCGGCCACAGTGGCAGGACCACAACCAACACCACCACCACCACCCAGCCAGTCGAAGAGACGGCAAAACCCGAGAGGTTTTCGCGGTAGGCGGAACGCTGCGAGGGCTCCCGCTGCTCCTGAAAAGGAACAACCGGGGACTGGGGCTGGGCCAGACGAGAAAGTTTCTTCGAAGCGGGCTCGTCTGGACGAGACCCAGTCTCCTAGAGGGGAGTCCAAACGCGCGAAAACCGAAGCGAAACCCAAACGGGCGATGAGTTACGCAGATGCGGCTCAGTCGCACATGAAGGTGGCGGTCATCACTGTCCCGCCGAGAGACCTGTCACAAGCTCAAGCAGAGCAGCTTAGGAAGACTATCGACGATAGCATCCTACAAGCTGTACTGTCTCCACCCTCCCCGAGCGCGCACGCCCCATCTTTCCGCGGACGCCCCTTCCTGATGGACGGGGTATTAGCGATGTGGTGTGAGGACGAAAACGCGCTCAGCTGGCTGGAAAACGCAGTCATGACAATGGCATCACCCATACCCAACACCACCCTGGCTGTCATCAGGCAGTCAGAGATGAAGAAGAGGCTCAAGGCAGGGCTTCTTATCCATACCCGTATTACGGACGCAACCACACTACACAGAGTCCTCTGTGCCCAAAACCCGTGGTACAAAGTTGACTCGTGGCAGTGTTACGACATGTCTGTGGATGAAAAGTCTCAGGAGGGTGATTCAGGAGAAAAGGTGGTGCACCTAATTCTTGGAATCCCTGAAGACCAGAGGCAAATAATCCTGGACAGAGACCGCCGAGTAGCCCATATGTCGGGAAGTGGATACATCCGCTTCTTCCCCACAGAAGAGACCACAATGGCCGAGACAGCAACCGCAGCGGCGAATCCGGAACCCTCCACCTCTGCCCCCCAACGGAGGGGCAGTGACGGAGGAATGGAGACGAATTCGCCACTGCGGATTGAGGGATACACCAGTGACGAAGATGACTTCCTGCGCAGCCCATAGCTCCCTCTCTCTTAACGTCATCCAAACCAACCTCCAGCACAAACAAATAGCGGCGGCCACCCTACGCAGAGTGCTGGAGACGAACAACCAGACCGTCGCCATGATCCAGGAACCCTGGATCAGAAACAACAAGATCTGCGGTCTAAACAGCATCGGAGGTAAGTTAATGTTAGACACCTCTGTTGAAAACCCAAGAACATGCATATACATGCCAAAATCTTTAGCAACCACTTTGCTTAACCAATTCTGTTCAAGAGACCTAACTGCAGTGAAACTCACCACAGAAGAACAAACTGTCCTAGTCCTAGCTTCAGTGTACATGCCGAGCGAGAGCGAAACTCCTTCAGGAGAACTAGCCAGACTGGTGCAGCATTGTGAAGCACACGACTGGGATCTGATCATATCTGCGGACTCCAATGCCCATCACTCTCTGTGGGGAAGCAAAGACACCAACAGAAGGGGTGAGTCCTTAGCAGAATATCTATTTCAAACAAACCTAAACATTACAAACAGAGGTAGGGAACCTACATTTGTAAACTCTAGGTACCAAACTATCATAGACATTACCTTGGCAACGGACGTGGCGGCCAGTTTGATTGAGGGATGGCACGTATCAAACGAGCCATCGTTTGCAGACCACCGCCGCGTCTGTTTTCAAATACGGTACAAGCTAACAGACCCTGTCCCATATCGTAACCCCCGTAAAACAGATATTACAGGGCACACAAACTTGCTAAACAAAGCGCTAGGAGACAAACAACTAACTAACGCAGCACTTAGCACAGAAAACATAGAAACAAACGTACAGATCCTAACTACAACCCTTATAAGTAGTTTTGAACTGGCATGTCCTGTTGTAAAACCTAAAGACCCAGGAAAAAGCTCATGGTGGGGGCCAGAGCTGGAAAGGCTACGTCGAGGACTCAGGACACTCTTTAACCGAGCAAAAAATACCAGAACCAGTGAGGACTGGGATAAATACAAAATGGCACAAAAACACTACAAGAAGCGGATCAGATTCCGGAGAACAGAATCCTGGCACAACTTCTGTAGTAGCATAAACTCAACAAACCAAGCCGGTAGAATAAAGAAAATCCTAGCTAAAGGTGAGCCCAACCTCCTAGGCTCCCTAAAAAAGGAAGACGGCACTTACACAAACACAGATGTAGAAACCAGCTCAGTACTCCTGGAAACACACTTTCCTGGATGTCAAATCACAGAAGATCCTGAGTGGCCGGACGAAAACTACAGCACACCAACAACCTAAGAATGGGAAGTCGCAAACAAGATAGTAACTGCGGACAAGATAAAATGGGCCCTGAAAAGCTTCAAACCATTCAAATCCGCAGGGCTGGATGGCATTTTCCCAGCACTACTACAATGGCAACCAACCCATGCAACAAAATACTTACTACCAATCTATAGGGCCTGCATAGCCTTCAAATACATTCCAAAGGCATGGAGAGAGGCGAAAGTAGTCTTCTTACCGAAACCGGGAAAGGAGGACTACTCACACGCCAAATCCTTCAGACCTATCAGCCTAACGTCTTTCTTACTAAAGACGTTAGAAAGACTGATGGACCGTCACCTAAGGGATGGGGCACTAAGAAATAAACAACTACACCCACAACAACACGCCTACACAAAAGGCAAATCAACAGAGTCGGCACTACACATGGTGGTGCACAAAATAGAATCGGCTCTAACAAATAAGCTGTCAACACTCGCCGCCTTTATAGACATAGAAGGCGCTTTTGACAAAACCATGCACAACAGCATAAACCACGCCCTACAAGAACTTAAGGTGGAACCAGTCACCATAAAATGGATCACGGAGCTGGTTAGCAAAAGGGCGGTCCAGATAGTGATGAATACTACCACAAGAGCGAAGGTAGTTAAAGGATGCCCCCAAGGGGGGGTCCTATCACCACTTCTATGGAACATAGTAGTGGACAGCCTCATAAAAACACTAAATGAAAGGGGTTACACTACTATTGGTTATGCCGACGACCTAACAATAATGATTAATGGAAACGCAGAAAATATGCTATGTAAAGTCATGCGCTCAGCTTTGCAGATAGTAGAAAAATGGTTTGACGAACATAAATTGTCAGTAAATCCGAAAAAGACAGAACTCATCCTCTTCACCAAGAAGAGGAAGTTGCCAGAACTACAAGCACCAAAATTATTCAACACCAAACTCTCCCTATCTACAGAGGTGAAATATCTGGGAGTCATCCTTGACAGCAAATTAAACTGGGCGAGTCATATCGAAGCCAAAACAAAGAGGGCCTGCCTAACTTTTTGGCAGTGTCGGAGACTAGTGGGGAAAAAATGGGGTCTCAACCCAAAAATCACACTCTGGCTGTACACATCAGTCATCAGGCCCTCTCTGACTTATGGATCAGTTGTATGGTGGCCCAGAACACAACTGACCACAGTGAAAGCGAGACTCCAGAGCCTGCAACGCTTAGCGTGTGTAGCAGCCACTGGATGTATGAGAACCACACCATCGGCCGCACTAGAGTACCTCCTAAACATGAGACCTCTGGATCTTGTCATCCAAGAGGAGGCTAAGGCAGCCGCTCTAAGACTAAGAGCAAATGGACTGTGGAAACAAAACACAGAAACACCACACTCAAAAATTCTGAAACGGGTTCTAGAAGAAATACCTCTTCTGGACGCACCCATGGACAGGATAATATGCCATCATGTCTTTGATCGAAGATACAATATCCAACTCATTGAAGAACCAGCAGATCACTCTGGTACAAATGAAGTAAGGATATACACAGATGGCTCCAAAACCACTCAAGGTACCGGAGCCGGCTTCTTCTCAAATGATCTAAACATCAAAATATCAACTACCCTAGGCAACCTAAATACGATCTTCCAAGCAGAATGCATTGGCATCACCAGAGCAGCACAAGCAGTTGCAGCCAAAGATGTCGGAGACCTAAGCTTGAAATTTGTCTCCGACAGTGCCTCCGTGCTACAAGCACTAGCAAAAAATACTATAACCTCTGTCCTTGTACTGGAATACCACAATGCGCTCCAATCCATTGCAGGGTCAAATAGAGTGACCCTGCAATGGATTAAAGGGCACAGCGACTCACTGGGAAACGACGCGGCAGACGAACTGGCCAAAAGGGGATCAAAGGAAATATTATATGGACCGGAACCCTTGATGCCCATTCCCCAGGCCCAAATAAAAACATGGCTACGCAGGAACACCGAAGAAACCCACCTTACAGAATGGAAAAAGAACGCAGGATGCAGGCAAACAAAGAACGCGGTTCCGGAAGCATCCAAAAAACTTGCCCGCAACCTCACCAGATTAAAAAGGGACAAAATCCGTAAAGTCATAGGTACTATGACAGGCCACTGTCCCCTAAACAAACACCTGTTTACCATAGGTGTGACAGACAGCCCTCTATGCAGAGGATGCATGGAGGAAGAAGAAACGCCACAGCATGTGCTCATGGAATGCAGGAGCGTGGCAGAGCAACGGGCAAGAATACTACAATCTCCAGCATCTGTCCCGGAGGCCTGTAGCAACCCAAACAGGCTGCTAACCTTCTGGGACAGCCTGGGTTGGCTGGAGTAACATAAATAGAAACATGAGCCACGCACAACGGCCCAATCAAGAGGTCAAGTGCGGGAAAAAGCCCAGACAAACTAACTAACTAACTATGTAATGCTTTAAATATTTATAAATTACATACGCAATAAAGCGATCCTACCAAGTCACTGAGGACACCTATTATCTATATATATAATAATTAAGTACTATAAAGGTTTATTCAGTGCGATATATACTCTGCAAATATATTATTTTATCTAAAATCATCGCTCTTTTCGAACTAATGTATTTAAGGAGATGGTGGCATCTGAATATATCTATCAGGTTAGGTGTTTGGTATTTGACTTAAAAGCTTACTATCGTTTGTTTATTTTAGATTTGCTGTGCCATTTTATTACTTCGTCACTGCGCGGTTGTCTGCCCAAATAACTCGAAAAGTTAATTTTTTTTATTTTTTTATTAAATAAATACTATAAAGGTTTATTATTGTTATGTATTTTTTTTATATTTATTTATTGTCGTTTGTAGTCTATGACCAAATTTTGCTATTAGTTGCCAGCTGAGTTGCTGAGTTTATCGGGTGCGTGCTGTTGATATATTAAACTAGCGGTTACGCGGTTGCTTGCAGACTTCAGAGGGAGCTAAATTCAACTAGCTATTGCGATGCTTATCTGGTGACATAGAGCTACAGAGTCCATCTGACCTGAATTCTTAATTTCATGATATTTAATTTTTAGTTAAAACTATACTTAAAAGCTTTTTATTATAAAATTGTGTAATGGATATTTAATATTGCAAAATACAATGGGCTCGATTGCGTTTCTTCGCAAACTATACTCGGAAATTAGTTCATGTGAATGAGACAAGGCAATACGTTAGAGCGGAATGTGAAATGAACGTCTGTTACTTTTCCGCATTAAAAATATCCACTGGCTAAATTGACTGAATCCAAGAACGCACGAAATGTGTTCAAATTTATTCAGACGACTATAAGGTCGACAGGTAGTTTTTTTTGCAAGAAAATCAATGATCGTTCATTTCATATTCCGCTCTAACATATTGCTCTATCTCGTACGCTTGAACTAATATCCAGTTTTAGTTCATTAAGAAACGCAATCGGGCCCATTATTGGTTATCGATATGAGGGCTACTCTGAAATTATAACAAGACCTGTTTACTTAGTTGATTATGCATGTTTCACCGCTAAGGTAGGTAAATGTGAGGAGTGAAATAACTAAACTAATGTTGGTAAATATTTCAGAATAGCACTCCGTCTTCTCTCCGCATTTTTTGTCCAGCAATTATATTTCGATAATGGGCCCTATTGCGTTTCTTTGTGAACTAAAACTGAAATTAGTTATAGCGAACGAGATAGAGCAATACGTTAGAGCGGAATATGAAACGAACAATCGGCGATAAATACTACCCGTCGAACTTATACTCGTCCGAATATTTGTTTTCGTGCGATGTAAGATTCAGATGCTTTATATTTTGTGAGTAGTTTTAATGCGAAAAGTGACAACCGTTCATTTCCCATTCCGCTCTAGCGTATTGCCTTGTCTCGTTTACATGGACTAATTTCCGATTTTAGTTCACGAAGAAACGCAATCGAGCCCAATATGGCGTACATGTAAAATAAAACTTGAAAATGGTACATTGCATAGCAAGTAACACAACCACTACAGAAATGCCAGAGTTTGGGAATTTCTGGGTTTAATATTACGATTTTCAGTTAATGACTTCATATCCCAGATGACGTCAAGTATTTGTTTTTATTTTTTTGAATAATTAAAATTAAGTATAATTTAATATTACCTAAGTCCCTATATTTGAAGCGGGTCGACTGGATTACCTGGTATATCAAAAATCATAATAAAAGGCTGTCATGTGCAATTAGTAGGTATAATTTATTACCGAATTTAGTGAGCTGTAATCCGGGTAGGAAACTTATTGAAAGTTTGATTTATATTTCAAAACATAACGTCGCGACCGTTCTCAAATACTGATAAGGGTTGATTAGGGTGATTTCAAAATAATAAATATTTTATTATTAAAAAACTTTTAATTTTAAACTTTAAGCATTCAAATAATATTAAAACAATATCACATTTTAATGATACTCTATATATAATTAATACAAAACATAGAATAGCAGAATAAATGAACTTTTTAAAAAGATTTTATTGGTTTAAACCCAAAATTAGGCGATGAGACTACAGCTGAACTCAAGTTTATTACAATTTTTTTTAAATAATATCATCGGGATTTCAGAAGCAAAAATTTTGTACCTATTGAATTTATTAATTCATTGAAAACTAATAGTCGAGTTTAGGTCCGTTTGTTTTGTTGTCATGAGTACTTTCCATTACACCTGATAACCAAGGTCTGAAAATAGAACCGGGGGATTGCTACTGGAACTCCCTGGTGGAAAGTAAAGTTTGTTTTTAAAAATCCTTTATAATTTTAATTTAATAAAATGTAAGTTTCTTTTGGTTTTAAATAATGTTTTGTACTCTAACAGGTAAATAAATGTTTAAGAAGCTGCTTAAAGCGGCGGGGATGTGGTACAAAAAGGGTACGTCAAGAATAAGGAGGGTCTCGTTAACCCTGTATTTTTTTCTTAGGTATTTATTGGTATGTAATCAAAAACGACGGGAATAAAACTTACGAATACGTTACTGAATAAATATTGTTTATTTAAAAAAATACCATTATGCGTAGACAAGTTTTATTATATTCAACATACAAAAGGCTGGAAAATAATCAACTTAAGCAGGACTCTCCGTTACACATTTAAAATCATCAACAATAACAAGCTATTTCATATTATTAATATATTTCAAGCCACTGTATAAGAGATCAATCATTTCTCATCACAAAATAACTATTTCCGTCTTTTAAGATATTAATCATCTCTCGCCTAGCACACGGTTGACAGAACGGAACAATGTGTTCTTGACAAATGTTCGAATGACACCTTTCGCAAACATTCATGTATATTCATCATAAACATACATATTCAGCATTGCATAAAACACTGTCAGGGGCCATTTTTTTCAAAAATATCACCTTGAAAAATGGCACAAAATTTCTACGTCGTGTTTGTGGAAGGTTCATAAATACCCTATTTGCGTTCGCGCTTAACTATCCCCATCCACAGGCGGCGGCCGACTGAGTGGTAGCTCGCAAAGGGAAGGAAAATTCAATACCTCCAGCTACTGAAAAGTTTGTAAGCGTTCGACCGCTGGACAAAATACTGTACACAACACAAAATGAGCAGGGTCAAATTGACCCCTCCACATTCTCGTCGGGTCAAACATTGATTTGTCACGATACGATACATTTTAATACACTTTATACCTAAGCACCTTGCTTAGCACATGATCGATTGTTTTAGTTACGACGAACGGCAAAACGCAAGCGATGCTTTCACTAGAAGGGTGCAAAGCTGATTGGTTCAAGAGTTGGCGAGGTTTTTTAGTACCATATCAGCAATATTATGGACAAAGACAGACAATTCTCATACATTTCCTTTATTAAAATAGCAAAATACTTACTATGTATATTTCTGCTGCTTTATTTTCCTGGCGAGAAAAGTATTGTGGACACACTTCTGTGTATCTATGCGTATCTATGAATGCGTTCTCCATGATAGCACGCAAACACTTTATTCGATTGAGCTGAATTTAGCACGCAGGGATAATTCGGTTACGGCAAAAGTTGAAAAATTGAAGTTGAAATTTGACCACCGAGGGCGCCTTAGATTGTTTGTTTGTTTGTTTCTACTCTTTATTGGGCGGGTTAATTGTCATACGACAATTTCTTACAACCAACCACTATAACGTGTTTATATGTATGTGGGTGTGTAACATGTTTGTCTTGTTATTGCATTCCATCTACAGAGTTGAAATGCAAATCCATTAATTTTATCTTAATGGAAAATGGAGACTCAGCCGGGAATTGAACGCGGAACCTTACAACGAAGATCAGGCGACCTAACCACTATGCCACCGTGTCATGCTTCAATCTCGTTAGTCATACTTTAAATTCGAAATATTGCAGTTAGATATTTGAAATTCAGTACACAGATGCCTTGTTAGACCAAAATCACGTTGTGATTTTTTGGTTAGAATAAATAGTATACGTATATGTATTTAAAAAAATACTACATAATTGTGGAAAAATACAATTTTAATACCACGAAAATATTACAAAAATATGCGACGCTCGAATGATACATTTGAATGGTAGGTCTTTTTCGGCAGGTATTACGGAATTCCCTTTTTTGTTTTGGACGGAAATATTGTTCTTCTGATAGTTTTCTTTTTCCGTGGGTTACTTACAACTAACAACTTACTATGCCGCCTTATCTAGAGTGCTTTAACTTCGAATAAGATAGACCAAGTACTCAGGATGCGTAAAGTATCGAACAAAAATCTTCTCTTCGTCCGATATTCTTCTTCTTCTTCCGTGGGTTGATATACCGCCTTATCTAGAGTACTTAGGATGCAAAAAAGGGTTTTAGGATTTGGTTTGGGGGGGGGGGGGGGGGTTGGAAAGTGTTGTTACGGGAAGGAGGGAGGGGGGAGGGGGGTTTAGGGGTAAGGGGGGGTTTGTTTGGTTGGGGGAAAGATTAAGAGTGAGGTTGGGTGCAGAAGGCGTTAGGGGGGGGGGGTTGCAGGGTGGCGGGGGGAGGGAGTGAGGGAGGCAGGGCGTTGAATGAGAAGGTCATTGGTTTAGGGGTGGGGCTGGGGAGAAAGAAATGACTGTTAGGAGGGTGACACTTTGGATTTTTTAAACGTGGTAACGAGTAGTTTAAACTGCGATTTTCCGAGGAGCAATGAATCATAACAGCATATTAATATAATTATAATAATTATTATTTGATGATTGGTGCGTTCCATATATTTTTTCAAGTTACTCTGATCCCATGCGCCCACTGAAGGGTTAACAATAATTGCTATACAGGTATTTTAGGTGAGTATGTAATCCAATATTGAAAGCAAGGGGATACACTTTTCTGTACTAATAACTAAAACTAATTTTATCATTACAATGGTATATATTCTGAAATGCTAACTGTTTGTGCGTCAGATAATTATTAATGGCTGTATTAAACCGCTCACCTAGGTAATCATCTGATAAATTCATCCACGTGTAAAATAAACTAAACTAATATTGTTTAAGGGTCAGCACCAGGTAAACCTGAAATACATCACATGGATGGATCTCAGTTAATGAAATCTTCCGAATTAAATAAAGGTAAATTGTATAATTCTAAATTGTAATTTGGTTTGTTCACCAATTTTGCTTGAATTACTTTTTAATTCTGTCGATCGAACGCAATAACATACACCTACACAAATCTTACACGCAAATATACATATAAAACAATGAATAGTGGTTGGCTGTATGAGATTTTTGATTGTAATAAACGATTCCATTGTGAGATTTAACTATAAATAGTAGAAACAAACATAATTTTTGTTTGTAATTTACTTCCTGCGATTTACTTAAAACCTTATAAAATCTGAAAGATGTTTAACTTTAACTTTAACTAACTTTAAGTTCTAACTGTAACTTTTTCAGAGGGTTCGTTAACGTATTGCTTTATAAAATTGACATAGGTATGTGGTATGTTAGGAGTCCGCTAAAGATGTCAATCCTCTTACAAAATATCAATGCAAAATACTCTCAAATAATAACCGGTATACCATGAAACTTAGCAAAGATCGTGGTATCGATTTTTGAAACCATACTTAATATGAATGTTATAAATAATATTCATTAATTTAGTATTAAGCACCCTGTAAGTA
>OX155958.1:21909205-21949205 GCA_944548615.1 Micropterix aruncella
CATTGTTGTGTGCCGCTGTGAAAGACTGCCATTTTGATAGAGTTCTAGTGCCACAGCAGGAAGCACCAGCAAACACTGAGTGAGGAGAAGAAGAAGGCGTGGAGTCACTCCTGGTCACCACAGACCAGATAAGTGCCCTTTCATTATTTTATCATTTCATTTATTTAGTGATTAACATAATTTCAATTTGAAAAATATATATATATATATATATATATATATATATATATATATATATATATATATATATATATATATATACATATATATATATATATATATATATATATATATATATATATATATATATATATATATATATATATATATATATATATATATATATATATATATATATATATATATATATATATATATATATATATATATATATATATATATATATATATATATATATATATATATATATATATATATATATATATATATATATATATATATATATATATATATTTTGTTACAATATATATATATATATATATATATATATATATATATATATATATATATATATATATATATATATATATATATATATATATATATATATATATATATATATATATATATATAATATATATATATATATATATATATATATATATATATATATATATATATATATATATATATATATATATATATATATATATATATATATATATATATATATATATATATATATATATGTATGTATATATATATATATATATATATATATATATATATATATATATATATATATATATATATATATATATATATATATATATATATATATATATTATATATATATATATATATATATATATATATATATATATATATATATATATATATATATATTGTAACAAAAACCGGATATTTTGTCGTCTTGTTTTCGCGCCTTTGTGCAGATTATGTTCGCTGCACCCGTTTTTCCATGTTTTCCCCGTGTTTAGTCAAGTTTCCTGTTGGTTTTCGCTGTTTTTCATGAATTTCTCCCATATTTTGACAATTAATTGAACCGTTTACGAAATTTCGTAAACTTCAAAATTTGACAGATAACCTAAGTTCGCGAAAGTCGACGGTCATCCGGTTGAAGCCGAGCTCTCACGTGATTGGTCGAGGTCGCTATTTTAGCCTTCCTTTTTCCTGCTCGATTTAACAGCGTTCGAGCTGTTTTGACGTAATCCTTACCGACTTCCGCTCCGAGTTCGTTCTATTTCACTTCAAGATGGCGAGAAGGAGGTCGTTAAAAATTGGTTGCGAGGTGTGGAAGCCGCCGTAGTGCGGTTTTTAAATGCTGCCCTGCCGGGAGAAATAATTTTTATGTGAAGTGTGTGTAACTAACCTGGTAAGCATTTATTTTTCTTTTGGGGTTGCTTTTCATGTAGGATCAGAGCGATTTTAATCGATTTTTTTTCTATTGATCGCAGTTTTTGTGGCACCTCTGTTTTTTTGTCATTAATGCTGCTAATGTGACGTAAATCGTCACCAAATGTAAGGATTTCACTTCACCTTTAAATTGCACCGAGATTCTTGTCTTCACGTGGAAAAGAAAATAAAATAACCCTCAATTCTTGAGCGGTGACATGTGGGCTGATTGCACGCCGTAATCAAATACATCGACAGGAGGGTGGCCTTGTGATGGATTAAACGCGAACTTTACATAACTTTGTGTTTCTTTTGGTGCTGTAGTCTTTCGTGTGCCTGAGGAAAAGGGTTTTCTGTGGGCCAAACCCAATGCTCATTAATATTTAGCCCACTCCCTGAGATAGTTTTTTTGAGGTTAACATTTTTTTCTTTTTTAAAATTTCTTTCGGGTATCTTTTTTTTTTTGAATAAGTTTCCTTCTTTTTCTTTAAAAGGAGGTGGCGTCCTTTTTTTGCTTTCATTCTTTTGGGTTTTGGGAGTTTCTACCTTGTTTCTTCCAAACACGGAAATTAGTATTTTGCGGTTATAAAATTAGCGCTCCAACGTTAGGCCTGTAAATTGGATTTTGGCTGTCAGAGTATTCTTTTCCTCAGCCATTGAAGCACGATTTTTTTAAGCACTTTGTTTAGAAATTGTATAAAAAAATTAGAAGCATTTTTTTTTGTTTTTATATAATTTTTATTCATAGCGATTACCGCTAAAGAGGTTTGTAAGCACCGTCTTTTTGTTTTTGTATTTAGAAGCAACTTTTGTCATTAATGTAAGCGGTATTGTGTACTTGCAGTTTTGTCGGCGTTAACAGCATTTTTTGTAATTTAAAGCGGTTGCCGCAAAGAAGTATTTTGTACTTGCCGTTTTTTATGGTTACTATTTTTTTTTTTGTCAGAATCTTAGATTTAAAGGCAATATATTAATTATTCTTTTAATACTTGGCATTGCTTAGCAGCAGATTGTTTGTTTATTTTAAGGCGGTTTCCGCGAAAAAGTTTTACGCTTGCCGTTTAAGTATTTTATTATATCATACTAATTATTTTTTTGTTAATTTCCAGATGTGAAGGCAATTATCCTGGTGAGGTAAGCAGCCAAATAAAACAGAGGTGCCGCAAGCAGTAAAAAAGTCAGTTTTTTCCATTTTATTTTTTTATTTTTTTTTTATTTATTTATTTTGGTTTTTATTTTTTTTTTGGTGGGATTTAAAATATATGAATACATGATGGCGTCTCCAGCGATAGTGTATTATGCTGCGTCACATTTAGTAAAGGCAGAACTCGATTATGAGTTCACGATTCGTGAGGTCACTCCAACCAATGTTGAAGCGATGAGAAAACAATTTAACTCACTCTTACGGGAATTTCCCGCATAATCAATTACCTCAACGGATTTAGATCCAGATTCCGAGTTTCAGGAATGTTCGATTAGACTTTCGTGTCTTCAAGAACTTATAGAGGAATTTATTAATAACAAACAGAAACTATTATATAAAAGAATTAGCACTAAAACTGCACATATCTTTCATAGAGTTTCACGCATAAATCCTGCTAATTCAGACTCCAAGAAATTATTAGATAATTTAAAGGGGGAAGTTTTGGAAATTGTCGTTTTGTTAGAAAAATATTTAGATATTGTTCGTTCGCCTAGCCCGTTACCAAATCCTATAGTTCTTCCGATACCTTCTACTTCATTGCACGAGGGTGAGAAGCCAGGTCCAGCTAAGTATTTGATTAGTCCTGAGGTGGTTCCTTTGGGCATAAATACAGAAGTGACGTCAGCTCCGTTGGTACATCATGTCGATTCGAAACCAGTTCCGTTCGACAATCGCTTTGTGATTTCTGACGAACGCATTCTAAAACCTTTAAATCTTGGATTTACATTTGACGGCGATTCCTGTGTGGTCGAGTTCTTAGAACGATTGGATGAGATTAGATTTTCGCGTAATATCTCGGATGCCAGGATGCTGAAGTCGGCGTGTGAGCTATTCCAGAAACAGGCGCTTAGTTGGTACCATGCTAGAGCTTCGAGCATTTCCAGTTGGAAGCAGTTAGTTGCTGCACTCCGCTCCGATTTTGGTAGTTTAAATTACGATGCTGAAGTTTTGTCATTTGTACGGGGACGTAAACAAAAGTCGGACGAGAGGATGCATATTTTTGTTTCGGTCATGTTGGGCTATTTCAACAGGTTGTCAAGGCCATTGTCTGGCGAGGAACAGTTAGGAATAATCCTTTCAAATATCTCCATTTTTTACCAACGACATTTCATGCTAGTTGATATAAATTCAATCGACGAACTCCTGCGTTTAGGAAAAAAAGTTGAGAATGCAACAGCGTATGAACGCATCTAATGCAGCCACTCCTGCCCAAGCTAAGGTCAAGCCTTCTGGTTCAAAAGCAGTTTATGCGGTCGACGAGTCTCCTACCAAATGTGCGACGGAGGAAGTGAAAGTTGAACAGAAGTTAAAAGAGTGTAACGTTTCTTCTGCTGGTCCATCCCATCGTGGTGGTTTTAATCGTGGTGGTTTTCATCGTGGTGGTTTTAATCGTGGAAATTTTTCCCGTAATAATTGTTCTAATGGTAATTCGTCTTCTGGTAATTACAACCAAGGAGCCAATAATAGTTCGCGTGGTTCACGCGGTGGCACACATCATGGCTATTCTAAATATTGCTATCGTTGTGGTAGGTTTAACTACAAGGTAGCCACTTGTCCGGAATGTTCTAAGAATAACCGGCCTGGTAATTCCCCGGTTTCAGAGCCAAAAAACTCGAAAGGCGGGGCAGAATAGAGGATTTTCTACATTCTGCCTCGATATTGTTTGCAAATGAGAAGGATAACCGTCGCCCTTTCTTAGAAGTTTCACTGGGTGATATAACGGTTTGTGGATTACTCGACACTGGATCGAGTGTTACGATTTTGGGTGCCGATTCACATAAATATTTAGTTGATATCGGTTTTACTCTTAATAAGTCTCCGTTGGTGACTTTATCCACTGCTAATGCAAGTTCGGTTAAGACGATTGGGTCTATGTTTCTTCCTTTTAAATTCAATAATCGTTGCCAGGTTATTCGAGCCGTTGTAGCTCCAGATATAGGTACTTCCCTTATTTTGGGAATAGATTTTGTCCGAGAATTTGAGTTGGCTCCGGAAATATTAAAATTCATCAAGTTTGAGTCCTGCGATGCGATTGTTTGGCATCGAGTCAATGAAGTGAGGGCCTTGCGGCCTTTTGCTTCATTGACTGGAGACCAACGATCGCTAGCAGACAGAATGATCAATAATTTTGAAAAAATTTCTTCCGAAGTCAAAGGTCTCGGTCGTACTAATTTGTTGTCCCAGGTCATTGATACTGGAGATCATCCTCCAGTGAAACAGCGTTACTATCCTTTGTCTCCAGCTAGATTGGCGCTGTTGAATGAAGAAGTTGATAAGATGTTAGAGTTAGGTGTTATCGAACCTAGTTCTGGGGGTTGGAATAATCCAACAATTTTTGTTCCAAAGTCAGATGGTACTCTTCGTTTCTGTCTCGATAGCAGGAAGCTGAATTCTATTACGAAACCGGATGCGTATCCCCTGCCGAGAATTACCACTATCTTGGACAGTTTGAGAGATGCAAATTATTTATCTTCTATTGACTTATCCTCTGCCTTTTGGCAAATCCCTTTGGATCCTTCTTCACGAGAGAAGTGTAGCTTCACTGTTCCTGGTCGAGGATTCTTTTGCTTCAGATCTTGCGCCTTCGGCCTAAGAAATTCGCCGGCGTGCATGCAAAGGCTGGCTGACAAATTGTTCGATCCCTCTTTCGAAAACAAAGTTTTTTGTTACCTAGATGACATAATTATTGTATCTGCTACTTTTGAAGAACATATAACTTTGTTAAACAAAGTATTAGATCGCTTGTTGTATGCCAACCTTTCTATTAATTTCAAGAAGTGTCCGTTTTTCCGTCAGGAATTGAAGTATTTAGGGTATGTAGTTGATTCTCACGGTCTATATACCGATCCCGAGAAGGTAAAATGTATTCTCGATTTTCCTACTCCAAATTCTCCAAAAATGGTAAAGAGTTTTCTTGGTATGGCTGGTTGGTATCGTCGGTTCATTAAAAATTTTTCTAGTATTGCTGCTCCCTTATCTCGGTTGACAAGTACCCGCAAAGGTGCTCCCCCTTATGAGTGGACGCCCGAGGCGGAAGAGGCATTTCAAAAACTGAAATCGGCCTTAGTTTCTAGTCCGATTTTGGCCTGTCCGGATTATTCAAAACCGTTCGCTCTTCATTGCGATGCATCGTTGTACGGTTTAGGCAAAGTTTTAACCCAGGAAGTGGATGGCGTTGATCATCCTATCGCTTTCACGAGTAGAACACTTTTACCCGCTGAAACGCGATATTCGGCGACCGAACGCGAAGCCCTAAGTGTTATTCATGCTGTCGAGCATTTTCGCGGTTACTTGGAGGGCGGTCCCAAATTCACTATCTTTACAGATCATGCCAGCTTACGTTGGTTTTTGCGCTTAAAAAATCCTACCGGCCGTCTGGCTCGATGGGGTATTCGTCTATCTGCTTTTGATTTTGAGATCGTCCACAAGAAAGGTGTCGATAATGTGGTTCCTGACACGTTATCTCGGTTGCTTCCCGTTTCCCCTCTGTCTGTTGTTTCCGACTCATGGTACAACGATTTGTTTAAGGCAGTGTCTGAAAATCCCGCTGGATATCCAAATTTCCAGATTAAGGACCATGAATTGTTTAGGTACTCTAAAAGCAAGTATCAACTCACCAGTTGTTACGATTGGAAGTTAGTTGTTCCGTTGCAGTTAGTTGTTCCGTTAAAGCTTATCCGAGAAAATCATGAGTCTGATTTGGCTATGCATTTTGGAATTTTTAAGACACACCGTCGTCTTTGTCTTCGTTACTTTTGGCCTAATTTACACGGAGACGTAGTTAACTTTGTTTCTAAATGTGAAACATGTCAGCAATATAAACATTCGAATATTTCCCCTCTGGGTCAGCTAGGAAATCCTAAGTCCTGTGCCTTCCCGTTCCAAATGGTCTCGGTCGATCTGTTGGGTCCTTATCCGATGACGAGGAACAGAAATATGCATGTTCTCGTGGTGACAGATTGTTTTAGCAAATACTGTTTACTTTTTCCGTTAAAACGTGCTACTAGTAAACTTGTACGTTATGTCGTGGAACATAATGTATTCCTTCGCTATGGTGTTCCGCAGTATTTAATTTCAGACAATGGAAAACAGCTTATCGGAAGAGAGTTCACTGAACTGATTGCGAAATATAAAATTCCAAAAGTATATTTAAACCCGAAATATTGCCCTCAAGTTAATCCAACTGAGCGTCAGAATCGTAGTGTGGTCACTGCGTTATCGTTGTGTGTAAAAGACGATCATCGCAGCTGGGATCTTTATCTTTCTGAAGTTCAGATGGCCATTAACGCGGCAGTCTCGGAATCAACAGGGTTCAGTCCATTTTTCCTTGTCCATGGTCGTGAACCGATTATGAATGGTTCTTTTTATGCTCAGACGCCGGAATCTCAAGCAGAGGTTATTTTTGGTAGTAGGTTGTCTTACGCTCAAAATTTGAGTGAATTATCTAACATTTTTCATGTAGTGCGGCAGAAATTGTTAAAATTATATGCACATAATAAAGTTTACTATGATCGTAAACACCGTCCTGCGTAATTTCAAGTAGGCGATATGATCTATAAAAAGACTTACTATCTAAGTAATGCTGGGAATTATTACATTTCCAAATTTGCCCCAAAATATGAAAAATGTAAGATAATAAAAAAACTCTCTGCGTTGGTATACGAGTTAGAAAATGCTAAAGGGAAGAATATAGGTTCCTGGCATATTAAGGATTTCAAATTAAATCCTCAAGGTTCTAAATAGTTTTGTTGTATTACTCTTTTTTTTTCTCGTTAACATTCATATGAAAAGTTTTCATAGTAGTCTGACTAGTTCGACTCAAATGTTTTGTCCTTTACAAAGGTGTGGTACCGATTGGTTACTATCACTGAAATCATTGTGTTTGTGATCAGTCGTGCTAGCAATCTTGACTAGCACCACTGTGGTTTGAATAGGTAGCGTGGGAGGGAAGTATGCAAGGAGATGGTATACAAGGCAGTAATGGGCAGTATTCACATTCCCTAGTAGGTATAAATTATGTCGAGGTCTAACCATATAGTTATTGTATTTTTTTGTGTCCACAACAAGTTTTGTGCTTGATTGCTTGGAAGTTGTTCGGTGCTCCTTCAGTGAATAAAGTTGATTTTGTTACGGAGGTGAGGACACCGGTTATTGATGTTTGTTCTTGTTACATGGGCCTTGTGCGTTCCATGACTTTGTAATTTTTTTTGCTGTAGTGATATTGTTTTTCCTCTACGGGCAAGTAGAGAGAGTTTAAAATGGCAGTTGACCTCTGCAGTAACGTACCTACCAGGTTTTCACCTATAGTTAACGGGGAGAAGTTTTTTGTTTTAGTATTTTGTTATGTCCCAATTGGGTTGTTTCCTCCCTAAGAGAGGGAGAGTTTTTTTTTCAAGTGATTAAACAAGGAGTTTTCGTTATTGCTTGTTAGTTGATGCTTTGGCGTTTTTGTTATCCTATAGTAGGAGAAATTGAATCGGGACGATTCGTCTGAAATCGTTCGTTGGCTCTTCCGATTTCTTTTTTTGGAGGAGGCTGTAACAAAAACCGGATATTTTGTCGTCTTGTTTTCGCGCCTTTGTGCAGATTATGTTCGCTGCACCCGTTTTTCCATGTTTTCCCCGTGTTTAGTCAAGTTTCCTGTTGGTTTTCGCTGTTTTTCATGAATTTCTCCCATATTTTGACAATTAATTGAACCGTTTACGAAATTTCGTAAACTTCAAAATTTGACAGATAACCTAAGTTCGCGAAAGTCGACGGTCATCCGGTTGAAGCCGAGCTCTCACGTGATTGGTCGAGGTCGCTATTTTAGCCTTCCTTTTTCCTGCTCGATTTAACAGCGTTCGAGCTGTTTTGACGTAATCCTTACCGACTTCCGCTCCGAGTTCGTTCTATTTCACTTCAAGATGGCGAGAAGGAGGTCGTTAAAAATTGGTTGCGAGGTGTGGAAGCCGCCGTAGTGCGGTTTTTAAATGCTGCCCTGCCGGGAGAAATAATTTTTATGTGAAGTGTGTGTAACTAACCTGGTAAGCATTTATTTTTCTTTTGGGGTTGCTTTTCATGTAGGATCAGAGCGATTTTAATCGATTTTTTTTCTATTGATCGCAGTTTTTGTGGCACCTCTGTTTTTTTGTCATTAATGCTGCTAATGTGACGTAAATCGTCACCAAATGTAAGGATTTCACTTCACCTTTAAATTGCACCGAGATTCTTGTCTTCACGTGGAAAAGAAAATAAAATAACCCTCAATTCTTGAGCGGTGACATGTGGGCTGATTGCACGCCGTAATCAAATACATCGACAGGAGGGTGGCCTTGTGATGGATTAAACGCGAACTTTACATAACTTTGTGTTTCTTTTGGTGCTGTAGTCTTTCGTGTGCCTGAGGAAAAGGGTTTTCTGTGGGCCAAACCCAATGCTCATTAATATTTAGCCCACTCCCTGAGATAGTTTTTTTGAGGTTAACATTTTTTTCTTTTTTAAAATTTCTTTCGGGTATCTTTTTTTTTTGAATAAGTTTCCTTCTTTTTCTTTAAAAGGAGGTGGCGTCCTTTTTTTGCTTTCATTCTTTTGGGTTTTGGGAGTTTCTACCTTGTTTCTTCCAAACACGGAAATTAGTATTTTGCGGTTATAATATATATATATATATATATATATATATATATATATATATATATATATATATATATATATATATATATATATATATATATATATATATATATATATATATATATATATATATATATATATATATATATATATATATATATATATATATATATATACATCTATATATATATATATATATATATATATATATATATATATATATATATATATATATATATATATATATATATATATATATATATATATATATATATATATATATATATATATATATATATATATATATATATATATATATATATATATATATATATATATTTCGAGATTGCAATATTTCGAGGTTGAAGTATGACTAACGAGATTGAAGCATGACACGGTTGCATAGAGATTAGGCACGAAGATCGGGCATCTTCGTTGTGAGGTCCCGCGTTCAATTCCCGGCTGAGTCTCCATTTTCCATTAAGATAAAATTAATGGATTTGCACTTCAACTCTGTCGATGGAATGCAATAAAAAGACAAATAACCTTTCACACAGGAACTAAAACAGAGAAACAATAGGTTATTATATCTATATAATTATTTTCCGAAGAATGTAACAATTCATTAGATTCGCAAAACTTTCCGCAATCTCACTCGACTGTTTAAAACAAAAGCCATTTTGAACGCCATCGTAAACTAAAAGTGATGAGTATCATGGAAGCAAATTTGGAGAATAAAAGGAGGTTTGCTGATGAATGCTTCGCGCCGATGAACAATGTGATAATGACGAAAAGCACTCAGCAAATTAAATTCTGTTAAAATTTCGCGAGATTTCAGAGCGTGGTTTTAATAAAGCCAGCAAAATTGTACTAATCGTGACAATATATAATTTTTGGGAATAGGAATAAATTTAAAATAACAAGATTTTTATAAAATATGCAGAAAGTTTTATCTACAAAAATGCGGTTTTACAGGAGATAATTTTTCAACCCTCTATGGGATAATGGAAAAAAGATTATGGAAAAAAAATATATAACGATTTTTGTAAATAAATAGATATCTATTTAATTAAACTATTGTAGAGAATGATTGTAGTGAATAATTTTTATCTTTTTTATTTTTATTTGGCCCCACCAGTTGGGTCGCCAATTTGTAGAGAATTATTTTTTTTATTATTATTTATTTATTATTTAATAATATAATCTTATTTACTTTTAATTTAATTTAATTGGTATAATTTGTGAGATGTAAGATGTCAATATATCGCAATGATCATGATCGGCCACACTTTGGGCAAGCCATTTTGTAGCGATATTTTTTAATATATTTATTAATATTATTAACATCAATATTAATATATTTATTAATATTATTAACACTAATATTAATTAATATTATTCAATAATAATAATATTTAGCAATATTTGTTACTTAAACGTGCGCGACGTATCATCAGCGATAAGCGCTTGATGAAGAAGATTGAACGAAGTGACTAAAAGAAGAGGATGATGCTAATATATGTATAAAGATATTCAAAGTATGCAGAGAATAGAGATTTCCAGTGAATAGCCCTGTTTTCTCTTGTACGATCTCCCTCATATATGAAATTCTCCTGTCCTGACTAAAATGTATTCTCCAAAAGAAGAAGAAGAATAATAAGGAGTATTCTATGTGTCTAGACCAATTTGTTAGACCCTTATGCACTTGGTTTTAGATAGTTTGGATCAATTTGAGGTTTATAAATTAGGATCGGCTTGTAACATACACTTTTAAGATCTCATCCCGATGAGAAATATTAATTTTTGATGTTCTATGACACAATTTCTATCTAGTGGATTATCAAAGGTGTTCTATAGTTAGAGACTTCCAGATCAATGTATGCTAATAGTTTTAAGTCACTTTCTCAATATCGGTTGACGATTACTCCAATCAGCTGGGATTTTTTATTTTTTAATGTACTTATAAGTACGCTAGTGATCATTACTGTATATCTGACATCGTTTGATTTGTCGATGCACTATTTATCACACTGACGGATGCTACAGTCTTCTGTCAGTGCGTCGTGAACTCAGGAGTTATTTTTCTTATATATTTATTGGATTACGAGATATATTTATAATAAAGGCGCCAATCTCGCGTATTCAATTACTGCGTTCGTTCATCCGTTAGTGCGGTATCTGATCTATCGAATCCATTTCTAATTATAATTTAGCTCAGTCTATTTGTATTATTCCCAGGTATGGTATCCTTTTGATTAAAAAATATGAACACTTTTTCCGGCAAAATATTCGATATATTGTAAAATAAAATTTTTTAGTTTATACTATTCATTACATATATGGCTCTTTTTGTAGCTTTGCATTAAATAATAATAACATGATAATATGACAATACGCAATATAGCACAAAAACACAACTTATCATAACCTATATTACTGTGTATGTCGAATCAATTACGACATACGTATATACATTTTTTCTTAGTTTATCGCTACGCTGGTTCACGGACTTTGTCTCTGTGAAACCAGGCAGTTTCAAATATCTCAATCCATGAGGCTTCGTCTTTTATTGACGGCCTGCAGTCCCAATCAAGTACTGGCCTTATAAAAAAAAAGGTTCACGCTAACAATGTAGTAGCGGACAGTACGAAAAGCAGATGGTATTGGCTTTCTATTTCAATTATAGCGCGAAACAGTGTAAGACGCATTGATCTTATTCATACTTATGACAACATACATATTTGCATAATATATTAAAAAAATATCAACTATAACAGTTTTATAGTATGGCCAGCTTCGGCGGTTATAACGCAATTATAACGCAATTATATTAATTTGAACAATCTTACTCGTTTTAAGCTGCCATCCAATCCAATTAACACATACCTTACACTAACATAACACCTTTATACACTTCTTAACAACTAAACACATAACAACTAAAAACTGTTTTGTTTCAATTTGACAGCTGCATCGTAGGGATGTCGGCTGTGTAGTACGATTGTTTTCAACCCCGTTCTGTCGAAAGATGAAATTTGATTGTACGTTGTCTTCGTGATGCGAAGTCTATTCCGAATGTCTGTCTTGATATTACTTATATGATCTCCTCGTGAATGTTTATTTAAAAGAAATATCTTTAATTTTTCTTCTATCTTGCTACTGTTTGATTCTGCATACTTATGTTTTCCCGCCAAATATTTGATGTACGTGGCGTCTATATAAATGTGTTTTTTACTGTCTTAAGTCGATCTCTCGTCGAATCTTAGCACTGTTTAATTTTGTTTGCTTTCCCGCCAATTATTTGATGTACCGCTTCTAATAAAATAAATATGTGTTAAAAAAACTTCACTTAGATTCTACATGATTTTTATGGGAATGTGGACAGCATTTCTGCCCACATTCCCTCGTTTTAACCCCTCGAGTACCAGACGGCCCGAAACGTCCAGAATTGATATTTACCGTCGAACCCCAGACGGCCCGAAATGGCCAGGCGAGGCCGAATAGGAACATAAAACAGGTCTTTTTTAGACGATCGGTGTGACAGTTTCGGAGTAATCGTTTTTTTTCTGAAACGCCATCTTTTTTTTGAGACTCGCGAATTTCTTACGGGCCGTAAGGCACACATTAAAATAAAACCGCGGGCCTCGAGGGGTTAACTTGAACTTTTACATTTTCCGGCACTTTTTCGACGTTTGGGTGACGAGGTTATTACGCGGTGGTTCTCCTGGTAAACTGAATTGATTTTGGCATCGCCCACCGCCTTTTTATACCCTTCAAAATACGGCAATTTCTCCATTTTTAGATGTGCTTTTCACCCCTTCCTATGCAAAATAACGCGGCCATCATGCTTTTTCTTTCTGGTTACCAACTATCGTTTTTCCACATTGGGGTTCCGTACCATTTCGTGCACATCGAGCTATTTTTGCACTCTTATTTCTTTAATTCACTCATTTGAGCTGATTTCCTTATTTTTCCCTTGTAATCTGTAACCCCTGCATCTAATTTCTGCATATATATTAATTTTATGTTGCCTCCTCGCGGCGCTATGTGCTTCTAAAGGTACGTGTATATTTTTCCAAAAAGTATGTCTATTTCATTAACTATTACGGCTATTATTATTCATTTTTTTCTACTATAACCCTATATGGTTTTTATAAAAAGTTATTCGGCGTTAGTAGGTTTTTCAGTGACCCAATTTGAAAACAATTTTTCACATCGAAATTACTCATCCGTTTCCTTTAAAAATATGTCACCTATGACCTTTTTAACTTGCTTCTTCTTTCTGTATACTCTAATATTTGTATTATCGTCTGCTTTTTGGGATATGGCTTTCCCTCCAAAACTTTCCCGCCAAATATGAAGAGACGCTCTTTAAGACGCTCGTATGTTTTTTATTAGTGGTCCACCTCAAAACCTCCCTTATTTCTGAACTACAGCGCCTCTAGTGATCAAAACCTGTACGATATTCCGACTCTATTTGATGTCAAAACATGGCAACACCCTCCTTGCCGTGGATAATTCCGATTTATTTTTCCGTCAAATCGTCATTTATTCAGTTTCAACCATTAAGTTCTCCCTGTAAACTATCGTACGGAATATATGCTCTGCTTCATAAAATAGCTTATTTCATTGGCTTTATTCTAGTAGGTCTATCTACTGTGTGTTCTATCTATATCGGCTGTAATTAGCATTATCGTCTATAGTGGCGATTTTTCTTGTTAAAAGTACGACAATTTAATCATAATATGAACTGTCAGTTTCAGCTGGCTGCGAATTCGTTCCGTGCGATATTTAAATCGATTGCTAACTATTTATTCTGTTTTCAGGTTCTACTTTCGTTTCAGAAGATAGTGCTTATTCTACTCTACGTCTATAGTGCGTGTCGTCGCTGAATCTTTCTAAATATCCTGTGTTTCTATCATGCATCTTTTGAAGACCCATTTTTGTATGTGATTTCGGCGTTTTTTGAATCATCGATTTTTCCTTGATTTTTCTCTAAAGCCTATTCAGTTTTATTTTATTTAGTGGTTTATTGCTATTACGCTTCATTTTTAACGAATATATAAACGTTTTATTGTTTTATTGAGTTTTAATCTTATTTTAATATATTTTATATTCTTGCCGACACGTCAGTAAAATTTTCTTACAGTTTTCTGCTTATCGACGGTAACATTTCTCGCTTTTTTTCCCGCTAGATGTCGCTACACGTTTTGAAATATGATTTAAATTTTAGGATTATGAATGAATCAACTAATTACTACTTTTACGCTTTGAAGACCATTCACCTTGCCTTCCCGTTGCTGCGTATAGATGGCAATAGGTGTACTTACTTGGCATGGTTTGGTTTAGATATTAAGTATTCTATTTGACAGGAGGCGTTCGATTTTATATCATTACACTATATTAATACGCCGTTTCAGTATGTTGTAGATAATCATTTTCAAGAGAAATAGAGTTCTCAAATTAAGTAAATACGATCATTTAGCTTGTTTATTTGTATCTAATTTATTTGTATCATCAGTATCATAAAAAAAGAAAAATAAACAAAAATGCATGTCTCAAGAGGGTAGAATCCGAGAGAAGCCTGAGCTCGAAAAAAAAACTTGTACAGCTTGACAGTTTTTCAACAGATCCAAAAGATCCAAGTATAGTTAACCCGTTGAGTATGAGTCAACCAAATCTGGTAGCGAAACAATTATCCGTTGAGTACGAGTCGACCAAATCTGGTCGCGCGTTTTTTCACTTCTTTGACGTTCTCATATTTATTCATAATTATCTAATTGTTTTACAAAATTATATTTTAATATTCTATATTCAAAATTTCAATGCAATCACTGTGCAGTTGTTCTTTTTATGATTGGTGTAGTAGTTTCGTAGTTATAGTACTTTAAGTCGATGTCGCCGAAAATCCTGCAAAAGAGACAGATGCATCCATGAAAATACCCATTTACTCCAAGGGTTAATATAATGATAATCTGTCAGACATCATGTGTATTTACCTATATTAATTATTATAAGTGAAAATAATTAAACAAAGTGTTAAAAAGGAACGCATTTTTTTTTTAATTGGAAGTACTTTATATGAAAAATGTAGGTAATAATAAAATCAGGTTATAAAATCTAATATTCGCTAAAATAAATCTACATATAACAGATTTAATACAATAAATAAAACAGTCATTATTAAAAATCAACCTATCAACACTAAAACGGAATAACAAAGAAATATTCCATGTTATGCAGCTTGGTCGCATAGATAATATTACTTTTCTCTTTCAAAAATTACTTTACAATTAAAAAAAACTATTTTTAATTGATTTATTTCACAAAAACATTTTTTTTTAAATATTAAAATATCAACATTTTCCTAATATTATAAATAACGCTTTGCTCACCTAATATTTGATTCTCCAATCAACCATTATTGCTGAAATTGAGTATTAAATGCAGATTTTGTTCACCAATAGTTCCCTCATGGTTTCACCAATAAAATCATTAACATTTTCATTCTAAAGACCATTTTCTGAAAATTGTGATATTCCTTATCCGTGGACGAATAAAAAAAATCTTGCTTGTTTGTCCAATATGTACGTTTTTTTATTTAACTGGCAAATCCTTGCTTCATCTGAAGTCCTAAATAAATTTATTCAATATGATTATGGTTTATGCGTGCTTATTTGTTCAACATTTTCAACTCACCAATAGCAGACTTGTGTTCGTGTGATATTGCACTGACTGATGGCCATTTTGAATTAGTCGTCATTTGAGATTGTAACGAGAACCGGTATTGTAGCTGCTCCCTTAAAATAGCGTTGATATATTTAAAAAGTGCATGTTTGTGAGTGGAGCAATATATTCCATTTGCTCAAGTTCCTCACCAAGATAAATATTTATGTTATATATGATTTAATTACTCAAGCACTGTATTATACTAACAGAAATTAATACATGCCACAACAGGCTGTCCAAAGTTTCACAGGTTATTATATAGCGTTTGTGTAATAAGAATTATTTACTACCTCCATTCTAACGTATACAAAGAATGGAGGAGCTCGGATTTCCTGACGACCGAAAAAAAATCTTTACTGTCAAAAAATCCTCATTATATTCTTATATTACAGGCATCTCCTATGGAAAAGAGAAGGCATTGTTTGATTTCAAAAATGCTTTCGCTACTCTGTCCCATTCATTAATTCGGTAACCCATCCTATTCGACCTAAATATCACAATTTATGATATACATCTGCTCACAAAAAAAAATGCCCCTACATCATCATTTTATAGTATTTCAGTCGACAGGCTCTGGACAAAGGACCGTGACGTCTTTCGCTAGCTATTGTAGCTTTGAGACGGAATCTCATTAGCCGGGTCCATTGGGCCGGCTTTTTCAATGTGGCGTTGCAGGGCTGGACACCCTGCGGCAGGTTTCTTGTGAGTGTAGACTGGGTAGAGAATTGACTGTGTAGTGTAGACTGTATAGGCGTACATACCATCTTCTATGGCGATGACTGTTGTGCTGCGATACTCACGCAGGCGGTCTTCTAAACTAGCAGACTGCGCGAGTACAGCTTCTGGACCTCAGCCTGTAGATGAGATCCAGTAGATTGAATAAAATGTTGGTAGAGTGGAGAGTGGAGTGGAGAGTTTTTGTTCAATATCACATGAAAAACATTTATAATGCGAAAAGGTGTTCCGTACTATTCTATTATTTGAAATAACAACAGATTTTTTAAAAATACAATTTTTCCATACACTATTATTAAACTAACCATGTATACAAAATGTTATTTTTAATCTAGACTAATGTATCACTATTTGCAGTCCCATTGAAATATCGGAGCGACCAGGAAATAACCATAAGCATTCTCTTTACGGCAGAGGGGGGGGGGGGAGGGGTGGGGGGTTCAGGGATTCGACGACTACTCACTTCTAAAATTGGTTTCTAAAAATGAGTAATAAAAACTTGTGTAAAGTAATAAAAATATTTCTAAAGTTTGCTAAATGGTTGATTAAACAAACAAGCCACTTGTGTAATTGAATGCATGGTCGGCTATCTACTTAGTCCATATTACTAGAATTATATAGGTCATAGGTAATGGAATTACTTTGCCAAATTCAATATAGGCTCAAGTTTAATCATAAAGCACATTCTTGTGCATATACGATTATATGTATAGACGCAATATCGGCGCATATTCGAGGCAATAAATAATTTATTGTCTCTACGCTCTGCTCACCCACGACGACTATATAAAGAAGCGTCCATACCAGGCTTTATTGAAGCATTTAAAATAAGTATTATTATATTAGGCGTTTATATAGGACGTAATAATTGTACATTACGTTAAATTACAATAAATATGTTACATAATTTACGAGAGATCTTACCCATGAGTTTATTCATATAATAAGTTACTGTTGCGGCAAAATTTTCGAAAACAATTACGAATTTTTCGAAATCGATTACCAGAATGCGATCGCGCATGAATGCACTAATTGATTTTTTATGTACAAGACTTCAGACCCGTTAATAACAGGCACATAAAAAGCTGACTTCTGATCTGAAACAAATCAACTGATCCGAAACAAAAAAATTATTAATATTGGTCGTTTGGCGGATTGCTTTCAGGTATCGCGGTCAGCTGAATGGCGCGGCAGCAGCTAAGAAACTAACTTGGTGTTAAAAGATACGACTACTTACAGATGAAAAACTGATTATTAGATATACAGATGGGAGACTATTTCGGATATTCATTCGCATAACACGCGGAATAAACAGACTTGCTTCCTTACAAAGTGCGATTAAGCAAGGTTAGAAATAGTTTCCTGTATCCGGCTACCCTTTTTTACAAAAAAAAACCATTGTGCGTCAGGGGTCTTGGAGGCGTTCAATTTAAGAAAAGCATACAGGAAATTTTTATTAGGAACCCAATCTATTGTATTAGGGACTTTGACAATATTAATTTTTCTAATCTTTAATGATTATTTTTTTTTTACTATTTATGTTACTAATTCCAATCATTTTGATAATTGGAAATGAAATTGTATTGACTATTTCTTTTGCGCCATTTTTGTTGCTGTAAGTTTATATTTATAATTCGATTATTTTACAACTGGCTGTTAATTTTATATTTCTGCTAATTGTTTTTTTTTCAATTTATATATACTTAGGTATTTAAGCAACTCAAGTTATTTTTAGTTTTGTCAATCTGTCAAAAAAATGTTATATTCCAAAAGAAAATCAAGTAAAATAATTTGACTATACGAACAGCAGGGACTTCTACCAACTAGTTTATTTTATAAATTAAAAAAAAAGTATAATAATAGTCATTGTCCTCTCATATAAACTATGAGCTAATGTTAAATAGATAGCTCTTGTGCGAACAAAATGTATGTATAATAATAGATGGCACTTTAATATTGCCATAAGTAAGTAATTAAGAAATGAATACTAATGAAATATACCTGTTTCTTCCCAGAAAAGACTTTTACCCTGTTTATTTAAGTAGTTTTAAAATACATATCATATTATATGGTTATGATCATTATTATTTTGATTCTATCAATTATTTTTTTTTTGGTTAAAATATTATCCAATAGGGTTTGGCTATTTTATATATAGGATAAAACCAATTTACCGCTCAAAGTTTGTAGCACTCGACATTTCGGTGGCTTTGCGCCGCCGTTGTTCAGGGTAGACCAAAGTACTCTCAGTCATCATCCGTTGCTCTGCGGGCAGGTGGCAAACTGCTGCGGTTACTCCGCAAATTATAACGGTGGTAGGGCGGCGGGCTCGGCGCGCGCGAATTTTGAAAAACCACTGTGAAAAATACACACACTGTATCCTGTGTTACATCGTTGCGCTCAGTGATGGGCATTTGAAACATTTTGAGAAGAGATTTCCACGTAGTAGAGAGTTTGTAACCGTCGTATCTATTGAATATCGGGGTTGTTACTATTTCAATGGCTTCCCGGATCACGCGAGGAAAGTACAATTGTTCTTTGGATAGCACAATGGGAATTTAAAGCTGCAGTCAGTGTTACTTCCGCTGTCCAATATACTATATGTTCGCAGATCGCCGATTTTCTCGCTGAACGTTTTAAACAGGCAAAGCTGTACACATCAAAATGTGGTCTATCAGTCGAGTGGCTATGGGCAGTTTCGTTTGTTCAACGTATGTAGGCTAAACCACAGCTGCATACGACTTTATACACACACACACACACATAATGATCGTTTTCTGCTGGGTTTCTGAGCTTCGTCTATGTTGGATCTTGTGCGTGTCTCGTGATATTATCCGTGACAATTTTTTCTAAGGAATTGACATATTCCTGCACATGGGCAATAACAATAACATACTCTTACGGATGGACAATGACACTTCCACACATGTCCAAAATAGATTCTGCTTGAAAACATGACTCGGCCTAAATAGAATGACCTTGACTTTTACTTGCCATAATAGATAGAATATGTGTTTTATTGCTATTTGAAAATACTTTTAATCATGTACATATATATCTAAATAAAAATGCCGAAAAATATGTTATTACTTTGCAGCAATATTTAGCAGTAGTAGTAGTAGTAAATGGACTGGAGGGCTTGTTTCCAGCCCTTGATGTCACCTGGATCTACAAGATCTTTTTTAACTACCCATGTTGTGTTTGGGTTAGTGGTCTGCTAGTAGCCCGGCACTGCTAACCAATACCAGCAGTATTTATACAAGTTAATAAATATAATTATAGTTTTTATGGCGTTGAAATATTGAGTATTGTAAATGACGGAAGTACTTCCCCAAAATCTTTCTATATTTGGTAACTTACATAATAATGTTATATTTTAGAAAACCCGATACTTCAAATTTACTGTCAAAATTTCCGACGACTTGAAGGTTTTTAATGAAGTTGTTAGGCAAAACCGATCAACCAGTCTGGACAGGGCCTAATTTGTTGCGGTCTAGGGCAGGACGGTTAAGAGCCGCACTATTTGCAGCCCCATTCAAATATCGGAGCGACCAGGAAATGACCAAGAACATTCCTCTTTGCCGAGGAAGTCCAGGGGTTCGACGACATTTCACTCTCTACTGTAGGTGTATCCACAAATATACCACCTTATACGGATTGAAATGTAAAAGATCAAGGAGTAGAATAATATGAAATAATGTGCTAAGACCTATGCTTCGTTGATGAAAAATTTGTACTCATAAAATAAAATCTCGTTGTGTCATGAGTCGGTGTATATGACATATTTCAGGTTGCAAATGCCCTGCACGAAAGATATAAAATAAAACGATCATATTAAAATAGAAATACAAAGGAAAATTTGTTTGAATAATATTAGATATAACGATATCTCAACAATAGGAAAATAATAAAAGCTGCCCACATGGCGGCGAAGGGGTCCCTGGATTGGCTTCGAAAAATATTATGTTTAAACGACCTAAATGTTTATGTTTAATCATATGAAACTTACGACTATGCTAAGTAGATGTAGGATGAACGATCACTCTTCATCAATTCACTTCAAAAACTAACCTTTTCCTTCAACAAAATAATAAAATCACTTGAGTTGAATTTCAGCGAAACATTATATTAAGAAAAACAATATTTAAAACGATAATTAAAGCTTACTGCAATCTTTATTAGCCAACCTTGAAATTAAAATCCAAAAATGCTTCATATCCTTATTTGTATCAGCTCACTATATATTAATCCCTAAATACAAAAAATTGTTGTAATATTATGCTGTTGTATATAATAAATATTTTAGTAAATGTTATATAACTATATATATTTATCTACATTTATCAACAATTTTAAAATTTATTCTAATTTTCGTATTCATATTATTATTGGTAATAATAGTAGGTTATATTTTAACTGTTATAAAACTTTTTTTTTTGGATTTTATTACGCCATAAATTTCTATCTTGACTGTAGGCATTTATTTTTTACTGTAGGTATTGGTACCTTTACCAATATTGACTAAGTATAAATAAATAAAAAAAGTTATCGTGTTTTTTATCAAGATATATAGTTATCGTGTTTATTATGTCTCAAATGAATGTGGAAAATCCATTACAATAATTACTAATACCATTAAGTAGACTTATTTCAATTGAAACCACTTCAATTAACAGACATAACAGCTCATTACATAAATAAATTTTCGTATATTCATTAAATGACACTTTATTTAGTGCTTTATAAAATGTCGTTCGTGAGTAACCCACCCGCTATAATAATTTTTCTCCTCTCCAAATTGTTTTGCTTAGCTCCCTTTAACCCCAATAAAGAAAAAAAATTGTTTAAACCGTGCAAAATATCTATTATATTTGCCCCACTATTACTAATTTTATTCTATGTTTATACTTTCTATACATTTAAATTGCCCACTTTGAATGACGATAAGTTCATTCTCTACCTATACACAGTTTTTTATATTATAGATTTGATTTCAATTACATTTTATTTATTACCTTACATTGTCAATTTCAAAATTTACTCCCAAATTTTGAACAATATAATTTTAATTGAACAGCAAATTAGTTATCACGGTTATGATTTACAAAATAGACGACATTCCCTTAAAATAATCGTGTTTGTAATACTTCCCTGTGGATATTCAGTAATCTACCTAATATTCTCTGTTCTTAATGAGTACGATATGACTATCGATTCTTTGATTTTTCGATTCTGGTTCTTATCGATAAAATACATTATAATAGCCCAATTTTTATACTTCACAATTACGCTTCGCCATTATTTGATATGTATCAATATTGCAATTATAAAGGCATCCCAAGAAGACATCAACGACAGAAATGCAATCGATAATTTACATCATCTGTGTCACATTCACAAAGAAGTTGTAAAAGCATCTAAAATGGTCAACTGCGCTTACACGATATCACTAATTTGTTTTATCATTAGATTCACTATTCTGTCTATTCTGACTATTTTTAACTTTTACTTTAGTTACACAAGTAATATATATCAAGAAAATTTAATATATGCCACCTCTTATAGAAAGATTGTAAAGGCGCTGTGGTCTACTTCAATGATCATCACAACTTGCAATTCGTTGAGTAATGAGGTATGCAAAATATATAATTATATATTATAATTCTCAGTTATATTTTAGGAAATATTTATTTCAAGTAAGACACCATCAGTCGTTATTATATGTAAGGAAAATTATATTCCTTTTTCGCTTTTGGCACTACTGGATACATGACCCAATAAATTGAAACAACTGATTATCATTAGGGTTCTTGCAAATTAGGGTAGGCATTAGACTATTGCTAAAAAGCCATACCGTAATAAATATATACGTTTACTAAAAATCTGCTGATATTCTCAGAGCAAATTGTGTTTTTTAATGACTTTAATACGTACTTTCAATAATGGTTTTCAATCGATAATAGGCCTGATTGCATTGGTTTGTGAACTAAAACTGAAATTAGTTCAAGCGAAGGAGATAGAGTAATATGTTGGGGCGGAATATGAAAAGATCGAGCATCGATACAAACTACCTGTCGAACTCGTCCGAATAAATTTGAACACATTTCGTGCGGTGTTAGATTCAGATGCTTTATCTTTGACTGGTAGTTTTAATGCGAAAAAAGACAACTGTGCTTTTCACATTCCGCTCTAACGTATTGCCCTGTCTCGTTCACACAAACTAATCTCCGATTTTAGTTCACGAAGAAACGCAATAGAGCCCAATATTGTAATAATTTCAGGCAAAGAAATCTGGTCTACTGTTCAGTGAACTTTTAAATAAAATAGATGAAAAAACCGATGATGACGTAAGCAATTGAAATCTACAATACCTATAATATAACCAATACTTATATTATTTATTTGAAAGAAAGTAATATGATATTCCGATTTAATTTTCAGCTTGAAATATCGTCAAAGTTTTACATGCAGAAAATTTGCATTTCTGCTTTTGCATTCTGCGATATTAATCATTCCACGATGGCTTCTGTAAGTAACTTAATAATATCTTAATGATTTTTATCCATAATTTTCAATATATCAATAATATTTTCAGATTTTCAAAATAATTTTGGGACAGGCAATTATTTTCATACAGTTCAATTCGTCACATACCACCTAAATATTTTTTTTGTATAGATTTCACATTATGCTATATTTTTATAGCATAATTTCACAACTCTATCGTAAGCTATAACAATACTGACTATACAAAATCTTCCCGTTTGGCGTGTTTACAATATAAGAAGTTTCAATAAAATATATAAAGCGTAGGTAAGAACTTATATTATTGAGTTGAATCATAGTCCCTCAAGCAAGTAACATCCATTTGGGGACATGTATGGCGGCCGCCTAACAATCCGTAACATCCGATTTTGGATATCGCGCTCGCCGCTGCGAAAAATGCAATTTACGATTCGAATCGTCGTACTTTAATGCTTTCTGACCGCGGGACGACATGGCCAAATAATCTTTCATTCGCCGGCCAACGACGATAACATCGACCGCCGATTTAAAAACTTAGCATTAGACGTCAAAACAGCATTGTCGATCGGCCACCCCGCGGCGGCGTATAGTTCCGCGACGTGTTTGTTTTGTGAAGTGTTTTGTGTATATAAGTGCAGTGTATACCGGATAAAAGTAAGTAATTTCCCTTTTTAAGTAGTTTAGCCATTAGGATTATTCAATTTCCACAATCCATTTGCTGTTTTTCACGAATTTTCGAAGAAAACACTTTGTCAACAACACACGGCTCGCGAAAAAATGGCCGTTTTTATTTTGTAATGTTTGTGAAATATCCCTATATATCGCGAAACATGACGTAATGTCGCTTTAATTTACTAATAAAATAGGTATTGCTTCATTTACATCCTAAGTTATCACATAATTAGGCGTATTTTGAACATTATATGTTGTTTTTCTAATATGGCTCGCGAAAATGAAACTTGTTTTGATAATTACTATGAGAGAAAAAAGTGCGATTTTCCATAGTTTTTCGATGAAATGTGACTCTTTGGAGTATAGTAATTAGTTATTAGACATATAATAAGTCTATGATAAGACAATATAATTGAAAAAATCTAACGAATTTTATATTATGGGCATTCAAAGTTTATTATTAGGTTCGGAAGCGGAAACTCTCAAAACTTTAGATTTTTCTATAATATCAGACAAAGGTCAAAGTTCTGGTGTGATTTCTAAGAAGAAGTGATGTAGTAATAAAGTTATTTTGAAAGAATTTCATATAAAAAAATACCATAAGTAGTCACAAATTAAAAATTAAAAAAATTTTTTTTTACGAGAATAAATAAAAATTTTCTTGGCTGAATAAATAAATATTTTTTCCGTATTTTTGTGTGCAAATAAGTAAAAAAAAATATCGTTTTGGTAAAGCATTTAATAAAGAACATAACTGTATTTACAATTTTTGATATTTACAAAAACTGTATTTACAAAAAAATCGAAATGATTTTATAGGCGAGTTTTTTTCAGTTTGCCAATTTTGTAATATTTATTCATTATTATCTTAATTGTTTTACGAGATAAGGTTATAATGTTTTAATGTCAAATTTCAATGCGATCATTTTTCTCTTTATCTTTTTTTATTCCGTTTAGTGGTTTATAAGTTATGATCGTTTTTCTCAAGGCCGTTGACTCGCGTCGATTTTTTGCGCGCGAATATGTTTTATTTTAAAGCAAAATGAATATTATTTTGAACCATAGTCGATAGCATTCATAACATATGATTCCAAAATTTTTATCGTTATGTCTTAGGGGTACACGTCTATGAGAAGCGCTGCTGATGGGAAATCTTTCTTTGCAAATTATTATTATGCTAGTCGATCATTATGGGACTAGTCCAATTCTCTGTTGTCCCATCAATATTGGACCAATATTTTACCCGATCCCATTCGTTTTTGAATTTATCCATACAAATGCATGTATGGATAAATCAGACCTTTCATTTGACACTAAATACGTGAGATTTATAATTATTTATTGATATTCGGACAAATACTTGCTTGATATTTAGAGAGTTAATATACCCTATGATGACATGTACTCGGGATGACATAATGATTCTAACAAAACCGCACACTACTAAATCGGTTCAAGCATTTGGAAATTATGGTAAAATAAAGAAACGAATAACATACATAAATGAACCCTGAACACATTACTCTCCTTTTACTTCCTTGTTTAAGGAAAGTATTGTGGACGTACTTCTGTGTGTCAGTGTGTGTCTGTGTGTGTGTGTGTATTCTGCGACGATAGCGCCGAAACGGTTCATCTCATTGAGCTGAAATTTGTCATGCAGGCACTATTTGCTCATGGCTCCGGATAGGTAATTGTATGAGCTGACATACAATTACCTATCCTGTTAGTTCCAATGCGACATCTCAGCTCTTCTTGCCTAATAAATATTTCCCGCGATTAACCCGCTGAGCACGTAACATCCATTTGGGGACATGTATGGCGGCCGCCTACAATCCGAAACATCCGATTTTGGATATCGCGCTCGGCTCTTACGAAAATGTCGTTTAAATTTCGAAATGCGATTGTATATTCTATCGAATGATGCCATAATATAGCCAAATATGCAACACTATGAAATTGCTCGATTGCCGCATGCGATGTTAGAAATATGAATTACTACATCCCTTACAAAATCGATGACCTCATTTCTGACGACAGTCGCGAACGCCCCATCCGCGGCGGCGTATAATTCCGCGACGTGTTTGTTTTGTGAATTGTTTTGTGTATATAAGTGAAGTGTATACCGGATAAAAGTAAGTAATTTCCATTTTTAAGTAGTTTAGGCCTTAGGATTAAACAATTTACACAGCCCATTTGCTGTTTTTCACGAATTTTCGAAGAAAACACTTTGGCAAAACCGAACGGCTCGCGAAAAATGGCCGTCTTTATTTTGTAATGTTTGTGAAATATCCCGTTATATCGCGAAACATGACGTAATGTCGCTTTAATTTACTAATAAAATAGGTATTGCTTCATTTACATCCTAAGTTATCACATAATTAGGCGTATTTTGAACATTATATGTTGTTTTCTAATATGGCTCGCGAAAATGAAACTTGTTTTGATAATTACTATGAGAGAAAAAAGTGCGATTTTCCATAGTTTTTCGATGAAATGTGACACTTTGGAGTATAGTAATTAGTTATTAGACATATAATAAGTCTATGATAAGACAATATAATTGAAAAAATCTAACGAATTTTATATTATGGGCATTCAAAGTTTATTATTAGGTTCGGAAGTCGGAAACTCTCAAAACTTTAGATTTTTCTATAATATCAGACAAAGCTCAAAGTTCTGGTGTGATTTCTAAGAAGAAGTGATGTAGTAATAAAGTTATTTTGAAAGAATTTCATATAAAAAAATACCATAAGTAGTCACAAATTAAAAATTAAAAAAATTTTTTTTTACGAGAATACATACAATTTTTCTTGGCTGAATAAATAAATATTTTTTCCGTATTTTTTATGCAAATAAGTAAAAAAAAAATATCGTTTTGGTAAAGAACATAACTGTATTTACAATTTTTGATATTTACAAAAACTGTATTTACAAAAAAATCGAAATGATTTTATAGGCGAGTTTTTTCAGTTTGCCAATTTTGTAATATTTATTCATTATTATCTTAATTGTTTTACGAGATAAGGTTATAATGTTTTATATGTCAAATTTCAATGCGATCATTTTTCTATTTATATTTTTTTAATCCGATTAGTGGTTTATAAGTTATGATCGTTTTTCTCAAGGCCGTTGACTCGCGTCGATTTTTTGCGCGAATATGTCGCGCGCAAAAGTGATGTTTTTGGGCGCGGTGAGTTTTTACCTCGCAACGTGAGGGGTTAATGAAGCCGTAATTCACGGCGAAGAGAGCACGAGTTGGCATATTGGCGAGACACGCACCATTTTCACTTTCCCTAATTACCTTCGACTCAGCCGCTATACTCCCTCGCCCCAAATTTATCTCACGAATTAGTCACGTTCATTGTAACCACAAATTCCCTTCTAATTTTCGCACGCAATTCATCCTACTTCCTTTCCCAGTTTTCCCTTTTTGACGCTATGTGGCTGTAAATGCGCCGGCCTAGAAATTATCAAAAGGAACGTCGAAATTCAAAAGTTATCAGATGGGACTTATCAAAGCTAAATAATAAATATTATATCTAGAATAACAAGCTAAAAATAAAAGGTAACAAGTAAATAAATTAAAAGGAATAAAAAACACGACTGCTGTTACAAAAAGTGAACTACTGTATTTATAATTATTTTAATTACAATTTTTGCAATATTTGTTGTTTATGTCCATCGCATATAGGTATATATCCATACAGATACGTAACATATCTGTTTCCGGAATGTACTCCATTAGACCTTACATTTGACACTAAAGTGTGTAAATTCATGTAATTAGCTTTATCTTTGTAATTTTGTACCGAATGTATTGTATCAGCTGTATGTTTCCATTATAAACAATAATACAATTATTATAAACAATAATAATAATTAAAAAAAAAAACAAAATAAAAAATACATTCCTTTCTGGTTGGGTTAGGTTATGATGGCGTCTACATTCTATCAAATGGCTTCCGGTTTCAAAATGGAGGAGACGGGTGACATCCTTCTTAGGCGAGCCGGGAGGATTTTTTTTTCAAAGTGATAGAGTACCCCATTAATAGCTATGTAGCTGCTCCTCAGATTTAAAAAAATATTGCAGTGAACTTTATGTATTCGGGTGACTGTCGAGTCAGTTTTTGCTAGTGGATTGACATTTTGAGCATCGTTACTCTATTCAATTTCTCGATTTGATTTAGCTGTGCTTAGGCATTTTGTATTGCTGCCAAATGTAATTAGGTCCTCGAGTTATCTCGAGAGAAGGCCTGGCGCTTATCAATTGACACGGCGGACTCAATTTAAATCTCATCGCACTTTCATCACTGTGGTTTATTAAATTATCTGTTGCGTCAGAGTCAGAAGATCTTTATTTCGTCGAGGATGGAGAAGACCGAAATTCATTATTGAATTGCTGCGGGGATTTTAGTATTTTTTAATATTATTAGAAATATACCAGTGGGCAAAACGCGTAGTAATATTTTGGTACCTACTACCCCTTGAGTTTTCAAACCTCGTAGGTGTAGTTTTTTTTGTAGTTTTTTTCTAAATGTAGTTTCCGCGTTGTTTCAATGGTGATGCCCAACAGTTTCCTTCACCAAAGCCTCTGTTATTATAATAAGATCCCAGCGCATATCAGAAGTCTTGGAAAGAACCAATTATAAAAAAAATAGTTAATGAAGAATCCTGTACACGAGTTAAGAGATTTGGATAATGCTGAATCTATATTCCAAGAGTATCACAAAATGAAATAAAAGAAAATTCCTCATAGTTGACATGTGATTTGTCAAAAAGCGTAATATTTATTTTTATCAACGAAAGTTATGTTGCCAGATTTGACAATTAATTTTACTATACGATTATCCTTTTTTTTAAATCATCACATTATCACTTTGATAATTATGGTTAAAGGCATTGAGCTCTTTATTTACCTAAAATTGTAATTACTAGATTATTCTCTATTTAAAAGGAATATAAAATATCAAACTGGTTATACAATATTTAAATTATTTTTTATAGTCGCAACTATCACGATAGTTAATTTTCCTTAATCACTAAGGATGTTAGACGCAATGACGCATCCGAGTTAAGGAATATCTACCTACTGTAGTAGAATAAATTGTATTGTATCGTATTTTAAAAGCTCAATTGGTTTCGAAGGTTTTGGTTTTATCGCAAGTATTTAATTTAACAACCTCCCAAATGGCCTTACTATTATTACTGTGGCCTAATATACAATTCTTTACTGGTAATCGTCGAGCTTGTCTAGTAACTTGAATATACATTTTATTATAATTATTTCGGAACGTTATTAATTCTTTTTCTTTTACTTACAGGTGACTACAATTATTTATGTACCAAAACCTCTTCTTTTTGCTGCTTATTTTTATACCCTTATCCAGGTTGTGATTGTAGAACCGTTACGTTTTCTCGATGTTTTTACAGGAAAGCATATCTCAAAATCGGTAAGAAATATATGCATAAAATGATTGAATGGATTGTTTATGTCGTGTTTGACATTGTGTATTAGCTTTTCTTCCTAATTGACTTTAGATATGTTTTCCATAAATCAATTATAATTTTTATTATTATATATCTCTTTTGTTTCTTTTTTAAGTTTAACTAAACGTGTGCACAGGTAAAATATTTTCTCGTACACCTGCCTTAGTACAGGCCTAGGTTTAGTTAGGCGGTGTTGACGTAGTGACCAAGATGCTGTGGTGTGCTTTATTTTTCGCTACTGGTCCAAACACATTTTTTTTGTAATGCTGCAGGAATGTATATCTCGTGCTTTACTTGTAACCCTTCGCTTACGTACAGACCAAATTTGGTTGCACATCAGAACAATGTTTACTACATAGCGACCAATATTGGCGGCTTGCTCCTGGAGCGCACAGTAATATTATTTTCTAATTCGAACGCATCCTAAAATCCATACCAAATATCTCATTATTACCGGGCGGGCGCATGTCTGGGCGCTAGAATAATTTCGCGCGTCATTTCGCCGATATTTCTGGTAAAATTCCATTGTCAAACATCTTAACTTTTGTTTTCGAGAAATCATCAAAATTTTTATTGGTTTTTTATGAGCTTGTACCATTGCCGTCTGCCATGAAATTATGCCGTCACTCGAAAAGTTAATAAATAAATAAAAAAATAAAAAAAACTGCAATTCGTTGCTCATTTAGTTTTAAGCTATTTTAGTTAATTTTATGTTTAATATTAGATCCTAATGATTGGATTCTCCTAAAGGAATGACGGACATAGAGTAGAAACAGAATTGGTCATTCAAGTTTGTCAGGAATTTATGTATTGATGTTGCAGATTTAAGCGTTATTCTGGTTGGCGAATCGATTGTAATTTTAAGACTATCCTGTCTGGAGAAGTGTATTAAAGTCTTTGTTTTGCAGTGTGTTGTTTAACATATTTATGTTACAATCAGTAGCAATTATAGGATTTTTTGTAAATATTTTGCTCAATATTCAATGCAAATTGTTTAAAAAAAATGACAGTATTTCCATCCGGGGACCAATAAATAGATAAAATAATTTATTGACCCTCTTGAAATTCAATTCCGCAGCATTCAAAGTTTTTTATACAATTGAAATATCTTTAAAATATGGCCCATGCTCATTAAGATATTTGTGAATTTTATGTTATTTTGAGTTAATATGGCGATTCTCCTTAGATAAAATTACTTCTCATTCTGTTGCAATTGAAAATTTATTTATAATCGGAAATACTTAATCATCTGTTATCAATCTAATGTTCGCAAAGACATACAATATTTATATCAGTATTATGATCTAAAAACACGTCAATTTCATGACAGGCAGTATTTATACATTGAATGTTTAAGTGCAATAATCGATAATTGTAAGGCTTGGCTAAATTGTACCTAAAAATCATTAAATATACACCGAAAACGGAAAAATTCAAATTGTACCCGCGAAGCCTTTTATTGGTAGCCTAAGCGAACATATCGCCAAAGTTTAATAAATTTATTGCGGTAGCAGCCATATATAGATATAGATAGCCTTAATCGGTCGAGCGATATTCTGAGCCCTTTCAAAACCACTTGCCATTAGTCTTCCGAAAGGGTCGCCGGATTTCAACGACGTCTTATCTTTCAAAGTAAGGTCAGAGACTGGGATATAAAATTTCCTTATCACACATAGAGCTGGTAATAAAATTGATAACAATATAATAATTTATATAAGAGTTTAGATTTAATGGGTGTTCGAGACCTAAATCCTGTATTTTAAGTAATTCTGTACATCAAACTGTACATAAGATGTAAGTGTCGTGTAAAAATAATAGAAAACGACAGATATTAGTGTCGAATCCATAGAGGTGGGGGTCGCTGAGATGAAAAGTTGTAATGATACTTCCAAAGTCGTTTTGGTTCATTTTTAACCCCAAAGAAATAGAGTGCAAAAAACCTCCAAAATGACTGAAATTTTGTATAGTCCATAGATTTTCGGTGGACGAGGGTTCCGTGCTCAAGTTTAGTCAAATAAAATTAATAAAATTCTGTAGAAGTATTTAGATTGGGCGTTTGGAAAAATCCAACCGTAACAAAAAATACCTACAACCACAAAACCGCTTCATGTGGTGGGAAAAGGATATCAAAATAAAATATTATTTAGAAATCACTAAACGTCATACCTAAAGGGTATTTTTAGGAATCTGTTTCCCTATTTTAACAGACATAATAAAAACAATGAAATATTAATCTATACTAATATTATAAAGAGGCAAAGTTTGTGAGGTTGTAGGAAGTAATCTCTGGATCTACTGAACCGATTTGAAAAATTCTTTTACCAATAGATAGTTACGTTATTTGTTAGTGTCATAGGCTATATATTATTCAGAAAAATGAAAAGACTTTTTCGTGTTAGTCGGATTTGCAAAGTAAGTCGGAGAAAAAACGGTATAACAAAAACGTTTCTAACTAACGCTGCCTTAACGATGAGAGATATATGATTAGGTTATAGAGAAAAGTTGTAGAGCTTGATAATGCCTAAAAATGATAATGCAATAAAAATATAACCCTTGTTTTGGCAGTCAGGAAATAAATCATAGGACTCAGTACTAACCGAACCACACTCATAATTTTATCACATGTAAAAAGTTTTACCTCCCAACGAAGTGGACACGGGTCAGCTAGTTATTTATACATTTTCTTCTAGTCAACACTAAATTTAATATGCAATTTTAATATTTTTTAGTTAATACCCTGACAGTATAATCTTTATAAGGGTTGATTATGTACTTTCTTTTTCTAATAGTTTCTTATGGCATTTAACATTACAGTCATAAACAATATAAAAATAAACTAACTTAACTGGTATTTTGTTTATAACCACATGAAATATTTCATAAATCTTTAACGAGATAAACAGTAACAAAAATATACATCGTTTTGCACTAAGCTTTTTTTTCTTGTTAAAAGGGACTTCCTCTCTGTAAATAGGGAAATTGTCTTGCTTTCTAGGAAAAAATGGGTTTGGAGATTGCATAGGATCTCAACGTTTCAAGATGCTGGGCAGACAAAAAAGTGATTTCTGGAAAATATAGGTTTGTATTTGTGTGTGTTTTCGAAGTTAGTAATTCAAATTTTATTATTTCAACCTAACAATGCAGAATTTAAAAATCGAACTTGAAAACCGCAATTATTATTTCCTCACCAGTTAAATTTATAGAAAGAAAACCAAAGAGCGCTTAAACCAAATAACCTACAAAATTGTTTGTCGCTTCATCAAGGCGAGTTAGGGAAGAGTATATATATGATACTGTGTATCAACCAGATTATTTCCTATGATTTCGTTATAAATTAGTTTGTCATAGGGAAATGTAAAAAATATATTAAAAAAGCATAGAAATAATAATTATTTATATTGTTATGCACAAAAAGGCATATTTTTTAGATACATTATTGTTTATCGTGATCAAAATCATAGTTTCGCCTAAAGCGGATTCAAATATAGTATGTATAATTTGCCAATATTTTGTGTGTTAATAGTTACTATCTTTTGCTTATAGGGGCAGTGTGGTCTAACATGACAACCTTTTAAATTTATTGACAGAAGGAAATAGAAGCAGGGGAAGGGGGCTGCAGTCGCTTCAACGCCACCACTTTATCGGCCTCTTTATGGCTCGTGTTTGTGTGAGACTGCTGGAACAATTACTTCCCGCATGCTCTCTCGGGAACAATAGATAGTCGCGAAAACGTCGTGACAAACTGCTTCCTTGCACCCGGAGCGGGACACCGCCGACGGCCACGACATGACATTTTCCAGCCACCAAAATAGATTTTCCTTTTTTACATATTTTACAAACTAAACTCTCGAGTCCACGTATCTCACGAAAGATGGCGTTTATTGGGCATGTTTAAAATATCTTTCCATGTGATTTGATATTTTGCATATATTTATAAGATCTGTTTTATTACATTTCAGTACTTCCCCGAAGTGTATTTAACCCGGCGAGGATGTAGTACGAAAAGGGTACTTTAAGAATATGCAGGGTCATGATGACCCCGTATTTCAATTAATTGTTTTAAGTAATTATTGGTATGTAATAAAAAACGACGTGAATGGAACTTACGAATAATTACTAAATAAATATTTTAAATAGAAAAATATGCTTTTATGGGTAGACAAGTTTTATTGTTTTTAGTCTAAAAAATAATTAACTTAAGCAGGACTCTCCTTTACAAATTGAAAAAAAAATTCGAGAAAATGTATCTTTTTCATAAAACTAATAATTTTTTAAGGCTCTGTATAAGAGATCAATCATTTCTCATCACTTTACTATTTCAGTCTTTTAAGATATTACTCATCTCTCGCCGTAGCACATGGTTGACAAATGTACGAATGACACCTTTCGCAAACATTCATATAATTATATTCATCATAAACATACATATTCAGCATTGCATACAACAATGTCAGTGGCCATTTTGTTTAAATAATTCCTTGAAAAAAACCACAAAATTGCTACGTCGTGTGTTGTAGACGAGTCACAAATACCATTTTTCCATTCGCGCTCTTCCATCTCCATACCCAGACGGTGACCGACTGAGTAGTAGATCGCAGAGGGAAGGAAAATCCAATAGCTCCATCTACTGAGAACTTCCCTAGCGTACGACCGCTGGACAAAATACTGTACACAAAACAAAATAAGCAGGGTCAAATTGACCACTCCACATCCTCGCGGGGCTAAATCGCTCATATATCAAGCGTTTGTTTAAGCGCCCATTACCTAGTAGGCCATAATCCCTATAATAAAGATATCGGATATTAATGAAAGTTCAGGAAAAAGGGTCGTTTAAAATTTCTGGGAAGAATTTAGTCGTTTTATTGTAAATAGCCCTGCTTATATTTTCTTATTAAAGCGTATTTAAGCATTGTTTGCTTAAATAAACTATAGCAAAATATAATAAAATAGGCCCATAGCCACTAAACTGATAGAACACATCAAAGCTCTTAAAAACATGCAGCGTGAAAAATCGGCATTATGCGAACACATATTGGATAGCGGGAGTAACCACTGGATGCAGTTTCAAAATCCCATTGTGCTATCCAAAGAACAGTTGTACTTTCCCCGTATGATCCGTGAAGCCATTAAAATAAGATGAACCCTGAAATTCAATAGAGACGACGGTTACAAACTCTCTACTACGTGGAACCCTTTTCTCGAAATGTTTCGATGCCCATCGCTGAGCGCAAGGACGTGACACAGGATACACTGAGTGTAGTGTGGACAGCGGTTTTTCAAAATTCGGACGTGATGACGCCGCCTCCCCACCCCTGTTATAATTTGCGGAATAACAGCAGCAGTTTGCCGCCTACCCAGAGAACAACGGATGACGATTGACAGTACTTTAGTCTACCCTGTACAACTGCGGCTGCAACGTCGCTGAAACATCAGGCGCAAAAAACTTCACCCGTTAAATTCATTTATCCTATTTATAATATCAAACAACCGCGATAGACTACGATTTCACATGACTCAATACTATTGAGATACAGTGTTTTGTGGTAAAAGACTTTAAACTAATCTATGATGGCTGTTTCATGTATCTGTTTTAAATATATTACATAATAATATACATTATCGGATGTCTTGTATAAAATAGGAAAACAGCCTGGATGAGTGATATGTAAAAATCCCATTTACTCGAAAAAGCTTTTTACAATTTACAATGTTTTGTCGTAACAAGGCAGTATAATAGTTTATTTCTTGTTATATACATAGGAACTAAAATTTTAATATCCATATAACTAGAAACTTAAAAATGCGTTACCTACTAAAAAATATTTTTAAAATACGTATCATTATACCTCGTATATGCAAATATTGTACCAATTGAAATGATAATTATATATGAACTTTTAGTATTTAAATGTCAAATTTAGCTTTAGTTTGATTATTTAACAATTTACTTACTACTTTGGATGTTACTATGTACAGTTTTTAGTACGTATATATTCGATGTATTGACTATTTCAATTGTTAGGCTTCTGCTCTATTTATTCAACTATTGAACTGACTATTTTAAGAGGCCGTGTACGAAATCGATGTGGGCCGTAATACCTCTATAATCAATGGTATAATTTAACTATAGGTAGGTAGGATTTTCGGAGCCAAAGAGATACGTCCACCCTTTGGAAGTGCTCGGCGGGGACTAGCTGACTTGAGGCGTGAATCGTATCATAGGCGAGTATCATAATGCGAGAATTAGATTGTTTTAAAAGACTTTATTGCCAATTTTAATTATTGTTTTGCATTTTTTTTTGAGGAAATGGATTGATAGTGAACTAAAGTTTATTTCTGCTGTTTTTATTTTATGAACGACAGTTCTAAAAGGCCAAATCAAAAGCATTTCTTCACCCATTTTCTAAAAAAATTGTCAAAGTTAAATATTTTTTTTATCAACAATTTTATATGAAAGTGGTAAAAAGTGATTCACTTATTATATAGAGGACTTTCACAAAAATACATTATAATTTTTTTATACCGTTTAGATGTCAAAACGATTCGTAAATATGTTATATTCTAAACCTCTAACAGCAAAAAATCACAAACAGTCGCCGGTTTAAGGTCAATTAATCAAAATTCTATAATAATTTTCAAAAAAGTAGCTCACTCATTAGACAATAATATAAATGATCTTTTATGTTGTGCAATAAAACTTATAGAAATACAGTATTTTAACCTTAAATTCACGTCTGCAAAATTACGTAATTTCACGAAATGCGCAAAATTTCGTATACGGCCTCTTAATTATTGTGTGTTTAGTAGGGCCATTAGCATTATTGTCGATTTTATTAAATAAGCCTTCAATTTGTTTTGTTATAAGATTCTACGACGAATAACTTTTAGTATACGATAGTATACGATAGTCTACGATAGATACTATATATAAATATATAGTATCTAAGTTTCTTAGATACATTTTTTTTTCATAACATGTATGTTAAGTAATGATTAAAGTAGTAATGAGACTTACTACTTAAAACACAAATATGTTGACACGTCCGAGAGCAGTTTTTAGCCACCAATTGGACACGGTCTAAATGTAATGTAAATGTAATGTATAATAGCTATATGATCAATAACTGGGTTGGAAAATAGAAGACAGGAATATCACATCCGAGCCATTCGTCGCGCAGACACGCGTGCGTGTAATAAAGGTTTTATTTACTACTCTTTATGGCACATTATATGATATTATGAACGTGAAGAGATGTGTAGTGATATAATAGAGCTTTCACATGAATTTGTATTCCTATAATTTTATTCAATAGTCTAAAAGTTAATTTATATAATCGTTTCCTAATATTAGATATACACGTCACTAAGATATACCTATTCACTTATTCACGAATTCACTAATTTGCCTTCACCATCGAGCACAGGATAGCTCTTAGCTACTTATAATTGCTTATTTTCGATATTAAATCATTATATTTTTTTCGATATTACATTACATTCGCATTATATAACCAACGCGAGCGATGTCCATACACTTTAATTCAGATCAATTTTGATAAATATTGTAAAGGAAAATAATGCAAGACAATACTGTAGGAAACATTTAATCGGCCAGCAAAACATTGTAATATGAAAATTAGTTATACAAAAGGAAGCGCTGTGTGTTTCCAAAGATCAAATTAAAAAATAAATTTTAAAAAACAAATAATAAATTACAATCGTATATATTCGATAATATAAACGAGTACAATTGGGTAATTACATTGACTTTTCCGGCGATGAAAACGGTCTAAAAATTCAATTTCGTTTGCGTCATCGTTTGCAGCATCACGATATATTTTGACAGTTAAGGAGCGAGCGACCATAGTTCATGTTGTGACCTTTACCGTACCGAGAGGCAATCTCAAATAAATAAAATTAACAAAATAATAGCAAATGAATTCAGAATAATTTTGTACAACATTATAAAAAGTAAAGGAAATATTCGGATAATTTAAAATTATTTTTTTTGAACGTAAAAAATACAACGCTTCGAAAAATTAATGAAACACACAATATAACTCAAAATAAGTTAGGAAATTTAATGGTCGTAGTTATAAATTTATTAGTTCACATATATAATTTCGACTCAGGTTTTGGCGGGAAAACGGAGTTCAATGACCAATGAATTACTTCTCACAATTAGAGTGGGGTTATTCGTTTTGCGACCCCCTAGTGAGCAGTTGATGATAATCAAGAGATCCCGGGTGAATATCATCAAATAAAGTGCGCATAAGGATAGTCCGGTGAGTCTAGTTATGGTGTTTGAGAGTCCTAGGAATCCGCTATAGATTCTTGATTAATTAGGGAGAGTGCCGGCTGGAGGGATTGAACACTGACGAAGTGCGAAGCTGCCCTTGGCCTCCCTTGGTTTAGTCTATCCTTTACCAAGGCCGCGCTGAGTGTTATCCTAATCCGGATGTTGTGTTTGTACATTTTAATGAGGTACATAAGAACTTTAGATTATTTGTGTGAAAGCTATATTTTTTTATTCAAATTAAGTACGGTTTACGCTTTTAAAGTTTAATAATCGATATATTACGAGGCTCCACCTAAATTACGAGGCTCTATAGCAATAATGATATAAAATAATAATAGTGACTTGCTTATGTACAACGGATCCCTAATTTTGGATGATATTTATTCTTAAAAACAATCTTGGATAATTGTGTATTATAAAAATTATATAATAATACAAAATGTTATTTGATCCCTAATTAGGGATCAAATATCATTTTCCCCTGATTTCATATTTTTTTATTTTATTATTTCTTTGGCGAATTACAGCACCCAGCGAGCAACCATAATTAAATCAAATGAGGCTAATCATACGCAGAGCAAGCCGAGAAACGAGAGGACGGGCGGCGCATGCGTTTCCCACGAAGACGAACAAGCGACTGAAAGATGGATATTACGTTCCGTATTTAAGTCGACAGACCTTGTGACGTCTTCCACCAGACTTTGCCAATTTGTGGAGCGTCATGTGAGCTGGGCCCACAGGCCATGCTTTCTGAGCGTGGCGTCTCTTGACTGTTCGCCCTAGGGCAGGTTTCAAAGCGCACCCAGTACGCTATTCGGCGACTTATCCCGGGAAAGGAGGCAGGTCTAATTTGTAGGTAGCTTTTAAGTATGGCGTCGGCTTTTCTTAGTGTAACGTGTTGCTAATATTTCATGATATCACGACTTATGAATAACAACATCGTATTATCAACACTTTTCGAGAGTTTGACTGCGCCGAAACACCCGCGAAATATTCATGGTAATGTATCTCTTCAGGAAATTGTAATATTTTGTGTTATAACATCATTGAAAACATAACCATTGCTTGACGAAGTTTCATTCTGAAATTCTCTCCGTCTAAAAATACTGCATATTTTTCCACTGCTTTATCGTGGCCCAATGCGAATATTTCAGAAGCGGAACAATGAAACTTCCTACTAAATTATTGTACTCCTTATTGCTGTCTGTCTAAGCGGAACGCTTCGCTCGACCCACCTCGAAAGCAGCGACAAGATATCTGTATGACGTCTACACTACATGCGCAATTGTGTGGAAATTTCATTAATTTTCAATTTAAATAATTTTATAGTAAAAACACACTTTTAAAAACAAGCTTTTATTAAAATTCTCTATCCCGAGCCAACCCTGGGAGCAGCAGCCATATCATATTGGAACTTAAAACGGGCTATCATAATTTAATGCTCTACAGAATTTCGTGTTTGTGCTGTTGACCGTTGAGGAGTCTCCTAATTGTAAGCCAACCCTGAATGCAGCAGCCCTATCGTGGTGAAACTTAGAACGGGCTATCATAATTGATGCGTATACAAAATTTCGCTTCTGTGCTGTTGACCGTTGAGGAGTTCCCTCATCGGGAGCCAATCCTGGATTCAGAATCAGGTCATGCTCACAAAAAATGTATATATACATACATTTCTTTTTAATAATGTCTCAAAAATTGTGTTCAGATGAAATCTATTTTTTTTTTTCACATTTCAAAATTTTTAAAAATTTGTGAGGCATCCAAACTTTGTTCAAGAAATAATGTATTTGACGACTTTTATTATTTTTCTATGGCATAAATGTAAGTGCTTTAAATATCGGGTTGGGAAATCCTCATTTCTTGTAAAAATTTACGATTGACCCTTAAATAAATTCGTTGATGGCACAGTGTATACGCAATCAAACGCGTAATAATACGCATGCATCGTTAGGGAATCGCAAATAATGTTCAACATGAAAATAAAAATTAAGTCGGATACTTTTATTATAGCAACATTTATGTCGGATACTTTTATTATAGCAACAATGGCTTACTAGGTAACAGTGAGCCTATACAGAGTTCATTAGTAAACGATATCAATGTACTTCAAGGAAGTATTCAAATGTTCTTAAACATGATTTTCTAAATACTTTTTTATATAATAAGTACAATAAAAAGTAGATGCCCAAATACTTTTTAGCGTCAGAGTATGTAAATAAACGGAAACCGCAAAAATAGGTGCCCGAAATTAGGCTTCGTCAGGTTTAATAATAATTACGCTAATTATTCAAAGATGTGCGTGTACGGCCTTTAATTAATGGCCGACGTTAAAAGTGGATTAAACGATTAATCCGGAAACC
>OX155958.1:21954205-22026705 GCA_944548615.1 Micropterix aruncella
AAATATAGAAAGTATTTATTATACTCCACAAAATATTACCTATTTTTAAATAGCAGTTATTGGTTTTTACGAATCCAATCCAACATTTTGGAAAATCATAAAACTACGCAATTGTACTCGGAAAAAAAAACCGATAAGTATTAATGATGAAACCCTGATTTTTTATTCCACCATAACGTCTAAGCTCTTGAACCGATTTATAAGTATGTCCTATTTTTAGAATCGTTATGCCCTCCCGAGTGTCACAGGGTATCTAAACTGTTCAAATGTCAAAAAATACCTGTCTAAATGTCCAACTGTCAATAAATTAACATAAATATATTGTGTTTAGTGTCAAATGAAAGGTCTGATTGAGTACCTACATTCCGGAAATATACATCTGTCTATATGGATAAATACATAAACCACAAATATTTCATAAAAAACCGTAATAAAAATAATTTTAAATACAATAATTCAGTTTCTGTAACGGCCGAGTCGTGTTTTTTATTATTTATAATATATTTACTTGTTTTCAAGTGGTTGTGGTGTTAAGTATGTGTGGATGACAATTTCAAAATACTGACTCTCCATTCTGGACTTCAAATTGGCATTGTGGTTAAGAAAAATATATGCTTATATAAAAAAAATATTTCAATAAATCTGTAAGCTCAGGAAAACCAATCATAGACGAGGAACTGCAGTAATTAATAATAAACAGCCTAAACAGATAAATCAGAAATAAAAAAAATATATTCGTATTTTTAATGTCAAAAACTCTCACATACATTTTTTTTAATTAACCTAACAACATCACATGCACCGGGAAAGGTGCAAATATACATCATAAGATTAGAAGCGAGTGAATGCACAGCTGGAGTGCCGCAGGAAGAAGTACTGTCTACTTATTCATATTTATAAATAAGAACACAGTAATGCTAAGAAACTCCATTTCTAAAAACCATACGTCGCTATACCATCTTAATGTGGATGATCTTAAAATCCGTACCTACGCTAGAAAGGACGAATTTCTAAGTGCAATCAATTCAATGAATACTAAACTAAGTCTTTTTTCTCATTAGGCTAAATCTCACGATATGCTTACTAACCTTACCTAATCACAGGCGATCCTAATTGGTAGTCGACAACTAGAGTTTCTTATTAACACGACTTTCCTTCCCACATTAAACATACAATGTTTAAGAGGGAGATTTAGTAGTCCAAAGTTGTTAAAAACCTGGGGGTGCTCATCGATGACAATGTATAATGGCAGGCACAGATCAGTGAGACCAGTAGGCGTATTTTCTAGGGCTTGAACGCCCGTCACCGGCTCCATAAAGTCCTACCAGTAAGCATCTAACAATCTGTGGTTCATTTTTAGTAGTTGTCGATCCCTGACTATGCAGATTTCTGTACTGTAGATGCCAATGTTTGTCAGACGACTAAGACCCACATTAGATAATTTAGGTCGGCTCAAATCACAGTTCAGCCACTATCCGGTAGCCTCCTGGTAGTGGGTCGAGCCTGAAAAGGACTATGTCACGTCAGGTGGATTAGTTCCTATAGGGGATGCCCTTAGGGCTCTACTGACCGCTTTTCGTATAGTGCGGGGTCAGCCAATCGACTGTGCACTCTGGCTAATAACCGAGGGGGTCTAAAATTGCTCTTATACGTTTTTTAAGCTGCGGGGGTAGATGTTGACCTAATGTTAGGTACTATTAAATCGACCCGTTGACCACCCGATCGCAAGTAATAAACGGGCAAACGACGCCATGGTCCATAAAAAAACTGTCAAATGATAAATATCAACGCATGCCGCATAGCACGGCGATCTATATTAAAGACATTGTTTTCTCCTTATATGAGAGCATGGGGTCGCGGCACGTACCCTATGATACCCGGGAGGACAAACACGGTTCTAACTACGACATACTTCTAAATCGGTTCAAACGTAAAGAAGTTACGTTGGAATAAAGACACGGAAAACATACATAGAAGAATCCTGAACACATAAAAATCCTTTTTTGGGAAGTCGTGTAAAAAAACAAAGATAAGACATATTACTGTAAAAATTGCAACTAATTTAGAAACATGTACCTCCAGTTTGGAGGTCAACTAAGCTCTGCTTATGAATATTCCAAAATATGATTTAATACTCTCTTGAAATAGAGGACTCAGATGAGTTGTTCAATTTAACGAGCAGTCAGTTCTCTCGGGAGAAACTTTAATTGCTCTGTCGGTGGAAGGCACTTATAGTAACAACGCCATTCACTAAGTATCGGCAACTAACCTATTCACCTTTACGAGTATATCCGGTATTCGAACTGACTTACTGATAACACCAAAGAGAGGCAGCGCAAGCGACTTTGGATCTGTGACCAGACGGAATGACAGACAAATCCGCCTAAATCTGGTAATGAGGGCGCGAAGCTATCCGCTGGGTCAACTTCCCAGGACAAGTCGGCGTAGCTAGACGTTGGACTGTTTCGTCTCCAAGTCTTCCACGGTTGAAAGAACGATCAATATCTTTATACCTTCCTGGGGTAGCGGGTTCGCCCATTGTAAGTGACAACTTTACAGTGTAGATGTCAACGACGCTTTTTTTGGGAAAACTGAAGGGACAGCAGAATTTCTGCATTCGATATATTTTAAACTCCGCAAGTTCGACCATATTTCGGAGTTCGGAGGGAAATTTAACTTTAGTGTTTAAAGATTCACACCCTCTCCTTACTACATAATTTTCCTAATGACCTCTATTAGCCAAAGAAAAAAATACCCTTTTTTCGATTTATTATAATAAACTATTAATTCCTCCTGTAACTTATCTTTACACCTACTATTTTGTAGTTCAAGCCCGTTTGTAGAACCAGCTCTTATCTTATCATCCGAAAAGATAAGAGCTGGTTCTACAAACGAGCTCTTATCTTATCATACGAAAAGATAAGAGCTGGTTCTCATCATCCGAAACATCATTAAAGAGACACGTTTTAACCCTCATAACTTACTTAACCCTTGGAGTAAATGGGTATTTTCATGGATGCATCTGTCTCTTTTGCAGGATTTTCGGCGACATCGACCTTAAAGTACTATAACTACGAAACTACTACACCAATCATAAAAAGAACAACTGCACAATGATTGCATTGAAATTTCGAATATAGAATATTGAAATATCATTTTGTAAAACAATTAGATAATTATGAATAAATATGAGAACGTCAAAGAAGTGAAAAAAACGCGGAACCAGATCTGGTCGTATCATACTCAACGGATAATTGTTTCAGAACCAGATTTGGTCGTATCATACTCAAGGGGTTAATCACATGCATGCATTTTTTTACATTTTAATCTCTCTATTTATCTATGACCTTATTTTGCTTTTATTTCTGTATTTTATATTTTTTTGACCATTATCCAATATGTGGTAGTATTTTTTTAACTATTATCCAATATAGTAGTCAATAAGTTCGACAATTGTACGTATACTATTATGTGCAATAAACATAGTCATTCAATAAATTATTTGTTTATTTATTCGTTCATTAATAAAAGATTCTTTCAAGTACTTAAACTCCTTATTTTTTTTCTGATAACCAAGCCCATTGCTGAAAACTTAAAATAAATATCAAATAATACAAAGATTACCTGGCTTCACATCGATAATACAAAACTAAATACTAAAAAGACCACAAGATAAGCAAATATATAGATAGTTTTTTAGCAAATTATTTCTCTTATAATTTTCTTCACTTAGTGCCTTTTACAAGGAGCGGATTCATTTTCGGAAGCTATTTCAGCGCTTCAGCATTTTACTATCATTAGTGGAAGAAGCTCTAGTTGGATTGAAATCACTTCAGTTGTGTCTTCATCGCAACGAAGACGTGTACGGCTGTTCTACGGTAAAACAAAGTAACTGCTTCTGACTGCATTTTTTCACGAGAGCGAAAACCATATCAAGACACTATCACAAGTAAAACTGTTAACCATTTTGGACTCTTTTAGGTGCAAGTTTTGATTAGGTATAGCTATTTTGTTAAATTATCTGAATACACATTTCCAGATTGAAGTCTGGCTGTGTTTCTGTATGTCTGTGTATCTGTGTGTGTGTTTGTGTGTGTGTGTGTTCTGGATGTATAGCTGTGTGTGTATGTGTGTGTATTCCTCCACGATTGCGCCCAAACGCTTTATCCGATTGATATGAAAATCGGCATGCCGGCATAATTTGGTCATGGCAAGAGTTGAAAGATTACACTTTAAATTGGCCCACCAGGGAAGCGCAGTAGCCATACTTTAAACTCGGTATATTGGACTTAGAGACTCGAAACAACGGTAAGATCGGTACACCGACGCATCGTTGGACCGAAACCACATTGTAAAATTTTGGTTGGAATATCTCTTATACAAGCGGCACAAATAATTTTCAAATTCCGCTGTGTTTAAGAAAATACATGACATTTTAAAATTGCCATTTTGTTACAATGGAAATACTACCTAATACAACAAATGAACTACATTTCCGATCATAATCGACACAATCATTATCGGACAGGGGGAGGGTGAGTTTGTAGGGGGTGGGGTGGTTGGCGGGGGTGAGGGAGTGGGGGAGGGGGGTTGTCTGCTTGCCGGGAAAGTCTTGGGTTGACCCAACCATTTTTTTGTTGGCATAAAATTTATAACAATAACTGTACAAATGAATTACTTTGCATCTACATATTATGTATATTTTGTATACTACCATTTCCTCGCATCTATACCTGCAATTTCTTAGAAATACAACAAACAAACCTACATAAACACACCCACCTACAGATCTTATTGTCATTGTTATAATATATTAGGCATATGTGGCATAGGAAATTTTATATTGATTTATTTTGTGTCTTGGGCATATATGTACGTATGTTCAGTTTCTTGACGAATTCGACTTTAGTCTTTAAGAAAACTTAACTAAAAGGGTACTTTACCTGAAGTGCAGAAAAGGTAAAATAGTAAGTATCACCTGGAGTTATTTATTCTGTTTTTTTTTATTTACATACAAATCAAGTAATATTTATATTAAAGGCCAAAGCAATCTTTTAAACTGTGCACAAGATCGAAGCAAGATTTGATTAAGCATATATTTGTATTAAAAAAACAATACAAACAACATTGATTTACTTTTTTCTTCATTAAAAATCGACACATTTTGTTATTCACTTGAAAATAATAAAAATGGAGCTACTTGCATTTTAAAAACTCTATATCTCCGCGTTTTTGAAGGATTTCTCATAGTTACCTCAAATTATTACCTTCAGATAGTGCCTCTGATTCCGTATTAGAAAAAATCTCGATATCGAAAAATATTAGTTACCTTGTTTTCTTTATAACAGCTATGAAGTAGTCTCTAATATTCCTTTATACTAAGCGATCAAGTGCGATACAAGATCTGTTGAAGGACTTGCAAATACAGCTTGGATATCACCATTACAAAGTTGTTAGCTCTATTTCTCTGCTATTTTGATTCAAATTTAGTAAACAAGAGTTCCGGATTTGCTCTCAAGAATTCCTGTTTTCGTGGTTATATGATTAGGCAACTTAGCACCCGCTCCCAAATTAAAAAAATAACATTTTAACATTATGAATATTATGATCAAAAATTGTTGCGGTTATTTATTATTATAAAATCATTAAAAACCGGAGAGCTACGTATTTTTTTATATGATTTATAATAATATTAAAGTAATATGAAGTTGTTTGACATTATAAATAAGATAAATAGGTTAATAGCAAAACCACATTAAAAAAAACAAATCTTTTAATAAAATACTCTTCCCAAGCAAACCCTGCGTGCAGCAGCCATGTTATAGTGGAATTTAGAAAGGGCTATCGCAATTGAATGCTATACGGAGTTTCGTGTTTGTGCTGTTGACCGTTAAGTAGTCCACTTGTTGGAAGCCAACCCAGGGTGCAGCAGCCATGTCATTGTGGAAATTAGAACAGGCCGTCATAATTGAATGCATATACAAAATTTTGTTTCTGTGCCGTTGACCCTTGAGAAGTGTAATGATATAAATTCGAACGCCTCCTGTCAAATAAAATACATAATATCCAAACCAAACAAAGCCATGTAAGCACACCTATTGCCATCTATACGTAGCAACGGAAATGCAAGTTGAATGGTCTTCGAAACGTAAAAGAAGTAATTAGTCGATACATTCATTATCTCAAAATTTAAATCAAATTTCAAAACGTTTGGCGACATCTAGCGGCAGACGCGAGAAATGTTACAGTCGATAAGCAGATAACTGCAATAAGATTTAACCGACATGTCGACAGGGGAATACAAAATATATTAAAATAAGATTGAAACTCAATAAAACAATGAAACGTTTATATATTCGTTAAAAAATTATACGTAATAGCAATAAACCACTAAATAAAATAGAACTAAATAGGCTTTAGAGAAAAATCAAGGAAAAATCGATGATTGAAAAACGCCGAATATCGCATGCAAAAATGGGTCTTCAAAAGATGCATGATGGAAATACAAGATATTTAGGAAGGTTTCAGCGACGACACGCACTATAGACGTAGTGTAGAATAAGCACTGTCCTCTGAAACGCAAGTAGAACCCGAAAACAGAATAAATAGTTAGCAATCGATTTAAATATCGCAGGGAAGGAATTCGCTGCCAGCTCAAAATGACAGTTCAAATTATGATTAGATTGTCGTACTTTTACCGAGAAGAATCGCCGTTATAGACGATAATGCTAATTACCGCACATATAGATAGAACACACAGTAGATGGATATACTAGAATAAAGCCAATGAAATAAGTTATTTTATGAAGCATAGCATCTATTCCGTGCGATAGATTGCAGGGAGAATTTAATGTTTGAATCTAAATAAATGACGATTTGACGGAAATAAATCAGAATTATTCACGGCAGAAAAAATGTTGCCATGTTTTGACATCAAATAGAGTCGGAATATCGTAAAAATTTTGACCACTGGAGGTGCTGTAGTTCAAAGATAAAGAAAATTTTAAGGTGGACTGCTACTGAAAAACAGGCGAGCGTCTCCAGGAGCGTCTCATTCATTTTGGCGGGAAAGTTTTGGAGGGAAAGCCATATCTCAAAAAGCAGACGATAATACAGATATTAGAATATACAGAAAGAAGAAGCAAGTTAAAAAGACCATAGGTGACATATTTTTAAAGAAAACGGATAAGGAATTTCGATATAAAAAAATGTTTTCAAAGTGAGTCACTGAAAAACCTACTAACGCCGAATAACTTTTTATAAAAACCATATAAGGTTATAGTACAAAAAAAAATTAATAATAATAGCCATAATAATTAATGAAATAGACATACTTTTTGGAAAAATATACACGTACCTTTAGAAGCACATAGAGCCGCGAGGAGACAACGTAAAATTAATATATATGCAGAAATTAGATGCAGAGGATACAGATTATAAGGGAAAAATAAGGAAATCAGCTCAAATGAGTGAATTAGAGAAATAAGAGTGCAAAGATAGCTCGATGTGCACGAAATGATACGGAACCCTAATGTGAAAAAACGATAGTTGGTAACCAGAAAGAAAAAGCATGATGGCCGCGTTATTTTCATAGGAGGGGGTTGAAAAAGCACACTAAAAATGAAGAAATTGCCGTATTTCAAGGGTATAAAAAGGCGACAGCCGGTGCCAACATCAATTCAGTCTACAAGGAGAACCACCAAGTAACAGCCTAGTTAACCAAACGTCGAAAAAAGTGCCGAAAAATGTAACAGTTCAAGTTAAAAAGAGGGAATGTTGGCAGAGTGCTGTCCAACATTCCCATAAAACAATGTAGAATCAAAGTGAAGTTTTTTTAACACATATATGTTTTATTAGAAGCGGTACATCAAATTTTGGCGGGAAAGCAAACAATATTAACCAGTGCTAAAATTCGACGAGAGATCGATATAAAAACATTAAAAAACCATCTATATAGCGACGCCACATACATCAAATTTTTGGCGGGAAAGCAAACAATATTGACCAGTGATAAAATTCGACGAGAGATCGACATAAAAACATTAAAAAACCATCTATATAGCGACGCCACATACATCAAATTTTGGCGGGGAAACATATAATGTATGCAGAAGTAAAAAGTAGCATCATAGAAGAAAAATAAAAAAGACATTCCTTTTAAATAAACATTCACGAGGAGATAACAATAAATATTATCAAGACAGACATTCGCAATAGACTTCGAATCACGAAGACAACTTCGAATCAAATTCATCTTTCGGCAGAACGGAGTGAAAGAGACTTTTGGAAAGAAACAATCGTACTAGACGGCGGCCATCACTACGATGCAGCTGTCAAATTGAAAAAAAACAGTTTTGTTGTTGTTATGTGTTTAGTTGTTAAGAAGTTGTATAAAGGTATTATGTTAGTGTAAGGTATTGGGTAATGGATTGGATGGCAGTCTAAAAAGAAGTAAGTAAGATTGTTAAAATTACTATAATTGCGTTATATCCGTGTGGGCGTACGAGAACTGAACGCCGAAACTGGCAATACTATAAAACTTGTCATTGTTGATAATTTTTTAATATTTTAAGCAAATGTGTATGTTGTTATAATTATGAATAAGATCTATTCGTCTTATACTGTTTCGCGCGACAATTGAAATAGAAAGCCTATACCATCTTGCTTGACGTACTGTCCGCTACCAAATTGGTTAGCGTGAACCCTTTTAGAAGGCCAGTACTTGATTGTGACTGCAGGCCGTCAATAAATGAAGAAGCCTCATTGTTTAAGATACATGAAACTGTCTGGTTCCACATGAGACGAAGTCCGTGAACCAGCGTAGCGATAAACTTGAAAAAAGGTATATACGTATGTCGTAATTGACTCGACATACCAAGTAATATAAGCTATGATAAGTTGTTTTTGTGCTATGATTGCGTATTGTTATATTACCATGTTATTTTAAGCTAGTTAAGTATATTGCAAAGCTACAAAAAGAATCCTATATGTAGATGTGTACATGTAACTGTATAAACTAAAAATTCTATTTTACAATATATCAAATATTTTGCCGGAAAAACTGTTCATATTTTTTCAATCAAAGGATACCACACCTGAATATAAAAATAGACTTAGCCAAATTATAATTAGAAATTGATTTGGTAGATCAGATATCGAGCTAACGGATGAACGAACGCAGTAATGGAATAAGCGAGATTGGCGCCTTTATTACAAATTTATCTCGTGATGCAATATATATATATATAAGAAAAATAACTCCTGAGTTCACGACGCACTGACAGAAAACTGTAGCCTCCGTCAGTGTGATAAATAGTGCAGCGGCAAATCAAACGATGTCAGATATTCAGTAATGAACAATATCGTACCTATAAGTACATTATAAAAAACCCAGCTGATTGGAGCAATCATCAACCGATATTGGAAAAGTTACTTAAAACTATTAGCATACATTGATCTGGAAGTCTCTAACTATAGAACACCTTTGATAATCCACTATATAGGAATTGTGTCATAGTACATCAAAAATCAATATTTTTCACCGAGACGAGATTTTGAAAGTGTATGTTACCAGCCGATCCTAACTTATAAACCTCAAATTGATTCAAACTAGCTAAAACCAAGTGCATAAAGACCTAACAAATTGGTCTAGACACATAGAATATTCATTATTATTCTTCTTCTTCTTTTGGAGAATACATTTTAGTCAGGATAGGAGAATTTCATGTATGAAGGAGCTCGTACAAGAGAGAACAGGGCTATTCACTTGAAATCTCAATTCTCTGCATACTTTGAATATCTTTATACATATTCTAGTATCTTCCTCTTCTTTTAGTCACTTATTCTTTCAATTTTATCTTCTTCATCGAGCGCTTATCGCTGATGACTTATCGCGCGCAGGTTTAAATGATCGCAAATTTAAAAAAATATATTTTTTTTAATAATAACCTTTTCTGACCATTGTATTTTATCATCTTCTTCCTACTTAAAAATATTCTTTATCCTCTTCTTATAAATTATAATAATTCAAATAAAAAATAATCTTATAAATTAATATTAAAATAAATAAATCTTCATTATCCTATAAAAAATCCTTGGTTACAAATGGCTTACCCAAAGTGTGGCCGATCATGATCATTGCGATATATTGTCATCTTACAAATAAATAAATAATCTTTATTATATAATAAGAAAATAATTGGCTACAATTGCCTACAAATTCGCTACAGAAGTCCCCTCGTTGGAAGCCAACACTAGGTGCAGCAGCCCTGTCGTGGTAAAACTTAGAACGGGCTATCATATTTGAATTCTTATACAAAATTGTGCGTCTGTGCTATTGACCATGGAAGAGTAGCCTCGTCGGGAGCCGATCCTGAGTGTAGAATCAGGTCATGGTCATCATAAAATGCATTGCCATCGGAACTGAACCAACGTGTAAAATGTCAACTTCATATGATAGTAATAGAGGAAGTTGTTCTAATTCAGCTTGCAAGATTTGACCTAAACAGATACATATATACTTTATTTATTTATTTATTTATTTATAGTATTACACAAGTTCGTTTGTACAGTTTACCATATCATGTATATATATATGAGACGTTAGCAAAAAACTGATTCTCGAGGAGATAGAGTAATGAAAAAAAAGTCGCCTAACTAGGCCAGGGCCTGTTCTAAGGCAGACTTATAACATACATAGCAAGGTAAATAAACGCTTGTAAAAACGAATTTACCGCGAATCAACTATTAAAAACTTCACGCTTCACTTCATTTTTTATCTTTGGCTGTTTAGCATGTAAATAGCTGAACAGCGGCGGTATCATAACCGTGAATAAATTATACTAAAATAAATAAAATAAATGAATAGATTCTACTATGTGTGTACTTTACAAAATAAGACGAAATCGATGCGCGCAAATCCCTCAAACATCAATACGTAATCAGATATATGTCTGTAAAACACCGACTGACCTGTGATGATGATCCTCGCCTATCTGGAAGTCCCAGCACTGCTACGGACCCTCGAGGTACCTGCTGGTGGATTTCTCATGCAAGTATCTTCGAAAATGTCTCACACACGACCTACTCGACGCGGATTAGTTTTTTTGCGGAGTTTTATTCTGCGTTTACGGTGCGGTTTAAGAAGGTGATAAATAAAAGCGGTACAGAGTGGCGAGAGTATGCGAAAACCTCTGAAAAATATATATGCTGTCACTCTGACAGCGCGGCGGATAATTTTAAAAACTAGCGGGGGTAGGCATTTTCGAGCAAACGCAGTACTGGCTGCGTTCAAGTCGTTCTTCTTCTTCTTCGGAATCAACATCTGTCAGTAAAGGCGAACATCCACATACACTAATCAAATGCTGATGCAAAAGATATTTTGCCCGCAACCAATCTTTTTTATTATTGTAGGAAATGAAGATTAAGACGTCTAAACGAAACTAATACAAACCATAATTATTGTCCCCTCTTCGGCCCGTAGCGAAATTTGTCCTTAGGCGGCAGTATTTACAGCACAGATTATAGTTCAAATGTGTAGAAATGACACCAGATATGTCACACATTTAAAATCTACTTATGTCGTTAACTTTCAACCTATTGATATTTTTAAACTAGGAGCTTATACTCGTAAACTAGGAGTTTACGAGTATCTGGCTCAGATGGATGCGCTTTTAGCTGCATTTAATTCATTTGCGGCCCAAATTAGAAAGTGTTATTTTAGGAAAATTTGGTTTATTGGCTAATTCTTAAACATATTTTTTAAAGAATTTTTCATTAAATTATTAGGTGTAGTATGACTTAATTTTTACAAATTTCTCAGAAAATTTATTTAACATAAAAAAATAGAGAACAACGAATTTAATCATGGAAAATATGTCCATCGTGTCCTATGACTTCGCGCTATATCTCAGGTAACATACGAATTACGAATTACGTCGCGAAAGAAACTTTCAGGCTTCGAGGCATTAAAGTCATCGATGAATTTAAGCACATCGTTCAACGTTTCGGACTGTTTATCCACTAAGGCGCGCTGTATTGACCGGAACAAATGGTAGTCGGATGACTTGTCTTGTCTTGTCAGCAGAGTTGTCAGAATCTTGTCAGCAGTTTGCAAAATCTTGTCAGCAGAGTTGCAGAAAGTTTCAGTTAATCTATATGTATTTAAGTTCTGCAGTAAGGTTGCTATTGTAGAATATTTAATCTTCGCGGTCAATTTTTACATTTTTTAAAAACGTGTCTAAACACTAGTTTTCTTACATTTTCTTATACTATACTATACTATCTTCATACTAAATTTAAATGGCAGTTACAGCCGTAGAACCAAAGTTTAATAAAATATGTCTTACACAAATAAATTATACATACCATAAACATTAACAGCGATAGTAAATAAAACTAGAATACTGCCCGAGCTATCACAAAACAAACTTTCACATCAAGCAAAAATTCGCTAATAAACGTGTTATTATTTTCGTGTTATATTTACTCATCTTTCCAAGACGTTAAATAATGTAATACACGTAAAAATTTTGATTGCGTCAATTACTCCATTTATCGCTAATGAGTAATTAGCGGTTTCGACCAAGATTTGAAATAAGTAAAATGTTGATTATTGTCCATGGGACGAAGCACTGTGGGACGGTCTTGCCAAAGATGTTTACGTTACAAAAACTTTACAAACTACTAGTCGTAGGTATACAATTCCCGAAGTATAGACTTGTCCCTGTAGAGACTTTGCCAGTATCACATTGTGATTTTTTTTTTGCAATATCTCATATATGTAGGTACCTACCAGCTGCACTAAAAATATTCGAATTCCGCCATACATTTTATTCAAATATTAACGCCGAGCCGCCTTAGGCTAACCGGAAAACGAACTGCGTTATCAGAGGGGCCTAACACCGCCCGAGAGAGGGCTCTTAACGATTTTATTTATGAAATTATTATTCAGATAAGTACTTGGCTACTTGCCGGGAAAGTCGTGGAGTAACGGTTTACTATACCAGTTTACTCATAACCGAGAATTGAAAATTAGACAAACAAGCAGGCAAGCAAAAGAAAAATCGAATACAGCCTATTATTTAATCTACCGGCTCATCGTATAAAAATTCTAATTTATATAGTCGAGTCAAGTATTCTAAAAAACGAACTTTTAGAAGCAAATCATGTAACATTTGGACAGCAGGTGTTTCTCCCTATTTCAACCATGCTGAATCCAAAAATGCCGGTTGCCTAAGCGTAATCCTGACCAGAAGTGAGACATCCAAGATGGCGGTCAATATGGCGTCGAAACCTGAAATCGGCTCTGTAAAGCCCCCCTTTGATATAGTAACGCGTCCAAAATGTCTAGATTTATGTTTTAGAGCATGAGAAATATTAAAATACAATATAAAAAAGCATTGGTCTGTCAAAGCATTCTCTAATCTTTTTCATAATTGATAGGTATGTGTTTGGGAAAATGCTCACCTTCCTATGCCATCTCTTCCGTTGTTAGAAGACTGCGGCTGGACTATTGACAGAGAGCACGTTGTTCCACGTTTTATGACGCTAAATCCTATTTCTCAGACGTGTCCAGAAGTTGTTGTTTGCCATTGTAACGGGTTTGTAGCTTAAAGGACTGCAGCTGCATGAAAGCAAACGTACCTTGTACATATGACTTAAAACTATTTTTTTTAGTTTTTGTTAGTTTTTCTTGCCAAAAAAGTCGCTTGTTTCTTCTATTTTCGAAAAAAAAATAATTAAAGTTTAGCTCATCGTTGTTTTTAAGTTATTTATTTAAATGCTCGTGTTTAAAAACATATATTGAGACACGCCACACTCGTTTTTACGACAATAGGTACATCTTTGTATCTCCCTTTGACAGCATGAAAGTTCTGCTATCTCAATTTTATTATAAATACTTACGTACTTTATTTAATTTTATCATATTTTTCTTGCGATGCTGTCTTTATTGACGCAAGTTACTTTTTATGACTACTCTACCTTCTATATTTAGCGGTGACTTGTATTTACCTTTAAATCTGTTGAATTGTAAATATAAATAAATAAATAAATCTTATTACAGCATCATTTAAGGTATTAATGAATGATGACGCAAAACCACCCCTCAACTAGCTGGTCTAAAATCGGAAATCTGTATAACCCGTCAATTGCGCAGATGTATTCATATGTATATTAACATTATAAATACATTGTGATTTATATTATATATATTTATATTAACTGTACTTTTACATGTTATTATTACCTTCTCGTATTATTTATATTAATTTATTATTTGTGCACGTATATGTATGTATACATATATGTATGTATGCTATATATCATCATATATCTTAAATACATCTACATAACTCATAATGTGGCTTCCCTATCCCTTTCCCCTTACTTACACCAGCATTTTTTTCATAGCTCCTTGCGCTGTAACAAAAGATTTTGTGGTATGAGTTGAGTATGAGTCAACCAAATCTGGTCGCGAAACAATTATCCGTTGAGTACGAGTCGACCAAATCTGGTCGCGCGTTTTTTTCACTTCTTTGACGTTCTCATATTTATTCATAATTATCTAATTGTTTTACAAAATGATATTTCAATATTCTATATTCGAAATTTCAATGCAATCATTGTGCAGTTGTTCTTTTTATGATTGGTGTCGTAGTTTCGTAGTTATAGTCCTTTAAGTCGATGTCGCCGAAAATCCTGCAACAGAGACAGATGCATCCATGAAAATACCCATTTACTCCAAGGGTTAATTGTGAAAACTTTTGATTGGACTTAGATGTGTATAATATGTGTTAGCATTAAGTAAAAAACGCTGTAAGTTTTCCGAAAAATAAAAATAAAAAATAAAAAATTCTGTTTTGTATAGCATGTGAAATACGCAGCTTTCGGCCTAATCTGTGCTCAAAGGTTGGGCGAAAATTGGAGGGGCTTTGTGTTACTTGGACTTCATCAAAGTTTCACACTTTATAGCTTTACGCAGCTTTGTATTGTGTTCATTCAATTGGGCAATCTGAAGTTTTGTTAAGATTTGCTGTAATGAATAAATAAAGCTCAGTTTAATTGAGGCCGAGCGAAATCACTTAGTACCTGCCGGTTCGTTTAAATAGATTGGCTTCTTGTGATTCGGGAAAGGGCAAGGGGAAATAATTAAAATGGAAGTTGTCGAAACGAACGGAGAGGTGGAACAACAAACAACAAATGAAATCACAGGTATCTAACCTGTTGCTTGTATGTGCTGCGAAGTGATTTAAAAAAAAGAGGCAGCCACAGAACAACAATAACAATTGCGACTGGGTAATTTTTACCCTAATGAAAGATTCCCATTTTAGACTACTGCCCAAAAAGAAAGTTATGTTTACAGGATTCATCTATGTTTTGAGTTCGTTTATTTTACCACAACTTCTAAACGCTTGAACCAATTTAGAAGTCCGTAGTGTTGTTAGAATCGTTATGTCATTCCGAGTCTCATTGGGTACCTGAGTTCATTCCGGGTGTCATTGGGTTAACTGTCCAAATATCAAACCGACTTCAAAAAAAGGAGGAGGTTATCAATTCTGTTGTATTTTTTTTATAATGTTTATTACCCCAGAACTCCGTCATTTATTAAACGATTTGGAAAATTCTTTTAATATTCAAAATAATATACTTACAGATTGTTCCCATTCTTATCAAAATCCTGTTCTGATAATGGGATTTATGAGGAATTGAGAGAACTCCTCAAATATTATCATATGAAATTGAAAATTTACATGTTGGCTCAATTCCGATGACAATTCATTTATTTTTATGGTAAGGATGACCTGATTTTAAACCCTGGCTCACTCCCGACGAGGGAACTTCTCAACGGTCAACAGCACAGACCTCATTTTTTATACTCATAGTGTGTTTACGATATTTGCACGCACACGCGCGCGCCCAGACGTGCACGTGCACGCGCGCAGTCGGCAGACGCACGCACACACGCGCGCTGCAATTCGATTTGAATAAAGAACTTTAAAAATAAAATAAAGCGACGCCATTTTGACGCGTTCAAAAGGGCGCGGAAGCGCCTCTTCTTCTTCGGGTTTAAATAGACGACGGGAAACGGCGGAATGGCCAAGAATAAAAAAAAACGAAGAGTAAATTATTTTTATTTATTTATTTATTCAAGCAATTTACAAATGAATTCCAATTTACGATTAAAACATTAAAAAAAACATTTTACTAAATTATTCGATTCACAGCAAAATTAAACTCGATTATTAATCCTTTAAGGACTATGGGACATACGTCTGTCCCATAATTTCATAATCATTTTAAAAATTATCAAATATCAATTATTTATTCAATTATTTCTCTTTTGTTGGAATAAAAATAAAAATAAAATAAAATAAAAATATTCGTATTCGACTTTTCTTTTTATTTATTTATTTATTTACATATACATTCAAATACATGAGCATAACAGAAAATGAATTAACAATTAAGAAAATGCCGTTGTATGCTTCTAAAGTTATATACACATCTGTCATTATCTTTCTATTATGCTAAACAAAGAGCAGCCGAGACCGCCTTGCTAGGCACCCCTGTGTTAAGGCGAGCTCACTTCGGGAGTCCCACTAGAGTGCCACGGTTGTGTCGAAGAAAAATTTAAGATTTTTTAAACTATTTTAATTTTAATTTATAATCATTAATATTATTTAGCAAATTTAGCAATTTAAATATATCAAATTTGTTTATTTTTATTTATTTATATAAGTAATGCAAATATAAAACAAGAGTAAACAATTATAAGAGTTAACCTCATTTTTTATACTCATTCAGTTATGATAGCCCGTTCTAAGTTTTATCATGACATGGTTGCTTCACCCAGTGTTGGCTCCGATGAGGGAACTCCTCAACGGTCAACATCACAGACACAAAATTTTGTATATGTATTCATTTACGCCCTTTCTAAGTTTCACCAAGGACTGCGGCACCCAGGGTTGACTTCCAACGAGGGAACTCCTCAACGGTCAACAGCACATACATAAAATTTTGTCGGTAACATAAAGTCGGTTAATTAACCGGTAACAACCATGTGACTAAATTCAGATAGCTAATTCGTATATAATTCTAGCTGTTACGGTGGCTGATGCAATATCCTTGTAAGCGGAAAAGAGAGAGATGTAAATATAGGAGTAGGTAGACTTTGCAGGCAGTCTATCTCGCAAACGCGTGAAATGAGGATTCTGATCGGGATCCCGTTGGAAAGTAAATGATACCTAAACTGATTACCTAAACCGATTTGTCTTCAACAGCAGCACAGACACGAAATTTTGTATACGCATTCAGTTATGATAGCCCGTTCTATGTTTCACCATGACACGACTGCTGCACCCAGGGTTGGCTCCTTACGAGGGGACTCCTCAACGGTCGACAGCACAGACACGAAATTTTGTATATGCATTCAATTACGAGAGCCCGTTCTAAGTTTTACAAAGACAGGACTGCGGCACCCAGGGTTGGCTTTCAACGAGGGAACTTCTCAACGGTCAACAGCAAAGACACGAAATTTTGAATACGCATTAAATTGTGATAGCCCGTTCTAAGTTTCACCATGAAATGGCTGCTGCACTTTTAAAACTTTTTGAAGTCGGTTCTTTTTTTGTTAAAATTTTGTAGTATATCTTATTACTCACCGAGTTATCGTCTCATGAAATATATAAAACTGCCGTTGTATCGTTAGTATTGACCTTGCTAAAAAAACTAAATTATAGACGTTCTCAGGTGAAAAACGATTTAATATTTGTATTGCCCTTTTTCGAAAGCCGATTGTTCAATGCGACACTTGGCCATAACACGGCGGTAAACAATTATAAATTCAACTGAAATCGCGTAGTGCCGAAGTTACAAAAGGTTTTAAGCTTAAATGCTTCGTTGGTCCGGACGGTATTCCTTGATATATATTAAAGGCATGCCAATCTGTTTTTGTAAATTTATCTCTAGTGGTATATATCCGTCAAGATAGAAAGATAGCCACGTCATCGCAATACATAGGTCGGGGCGCAATCTGAAGTAGAGAATTAAAAACCAGTGGCGATCCTGTCATCTGCGGCCAAATTGTTTAAGTCTATTATCCAAACATATCTGTATGGACAAGTGGGAGTGTATGGGCCCTGTTGCAGTTGGGCCACTAAGACAAAGTTGTATAGGGTCGGTCAAAGGCATAGTTCTACACCTATCCGGCGGCCTCTCCTGGACGGTTTGCGTACCGTGCGGCATCAGCCAATAGATTGTGCATTCCTGCTAACAGCCGGGGAGTCTGGAAACAATCATGTTTCCTATAGAGAGGGGCTAGTCGTAACCTTATGGAAACTGCTCTTGAAATGACCATTCGGCCACCCGATCCCGGGTGAATAGCCGGGCAAAGGCTGCCGTGGTCCGCGATAGATTCGTTAGACACCTTATAACCGCTATGTAAGAGAGAGGACCGCACAAGCGACCTCGATCCTGTAAGGAGGTAGGAGATATACTGATGGCTCATTCCAGCCGAAGAAATCCTTCCAAACTGGTAGTCAGGGGCGAGGCTACACGCTGGGTACTTTTACCGGTGACTTGCCGTAAGGCATTGGCCTCTGAGGGGCGAGTGGCGTAACTAGACTGTGGACTATTTTTGTCCCAAGTCTTGAAATTTTCTATCACTATCACCTGGCCTAATATATAAACTACTTAGGGGGTTCGATGATAATCCGGCCGTCCTTAGAATAATCTGTCTGGTTGTACCCGTCAATTACTGCTGTACTAGGACTCGCGTATTACCGTCACCGCGAGCAATAACATCGCTGAACACTGCTTCACGGTGCGGACGATTAGTACCCTAAATGCACTATGTTCGGCTGAGCTGATTGGATATTCGGGGTTCGATTGGATATTTGAACGTTGATCTTAGCATAACTGCAAAGTACGGTAATGGCCTTTCTTAGCAAACAAGTAATTAGGTAAATATGTAGTATGAAGTATAACAGCTGTTAAAAAGTAGTACCTAGTAATAATGAGAAAGGTTAGAAAAACTCAGGCAAGAGGACTGTATTTTAGTATGGTGTGGTGTGGGCTGAACAGCCAAAGTGTGAATAGATTCAGTAGTAAGAAATGGATTACCTCAAAACACCGCTTCTTCCTGGTCTCTTCTGGCTGTTTCGCTGATGGGTAGCTACCCAGACCCTGGCGCAGATCCCGTCGAACAAACTCCCAAAAATGCACAGCACTTCCATAAGTTATTCTATATATTTTTTTCTATCACGGATAGAGATAATCACGACGTGCGATACGATCGCAAACGCGCCAGTGTGTTAACTGATTCGACAGATCCTCCGAGAGATGGTCTATGTCTTACAGACATCTCTATATCTTACTTTCTGCATATCTTACTCTGTGTTTTTTATCTGGTAAACTAAATGGTGGGACTCGATTAATTTTCTACAATAATACCTTCTTTATTCTTACGAGTAACCTTTTATGTTTTGATTAATAGAAGAATTCGATCATTAATGAAGAATTCAATCATATCACGGCCAAATGTAAATGTAATACAACTGTCTATACAACTATGTATTAGTTTTTAGGACTATAAATTATTTGATTTGATTTGATTTGGTAGGTACATACTTTTTAGCATGCGAGGTAAAATATTCTAATATTCGAGGTATTAAGCAGGATAGGATTAAGGATACACTAGGCGTGTTCATGTGAAATATAGTCTAGAATAATAATTAGAGATTTGGAATTACCTGTAAGGATTATTATGTTTCAGAATATAATTTTAAAAAAATAATAATAAATATCGCAAAAATGAACCCAAAATTTATTAAGTAACTAACAAACGATCCTGGCTGGAATTAGCCTATCTGAAATTTACGAAATGTTCTGAGGCCAGCTGAAGTGCTGGACGCAATGCAATCCCCGATCCCTTATAAATTAGGCAGACCAAATTGGCGAATGCCGCGCGGCGCGCTCTCTGTCCCAGGACGCTACATCGCCGTAAGTGCGGAGGAATAAATTATTCAGAACAAACGAAAATACGTGGGCGGCGAGCATTTGTGACAGATTTACACGCAATCCGTCGAGGGAGAAGAATTTCAAAATTCGTCTGAATGGACGAACGAAAATAACTTCTTTCCAGTTTTACAAAAGTGATAAATTGGAGGTGTAGTATTTCTCAATATACTAGTATTCATAAAGATTTATCATAGAATCTTTACTGAAAGAGTAGACAACATTATGTATTACTATAATCGTCTATCAATTCCATAGATAAAAAATATTTCATTGCTTTTTATTTTTTGCAAGTTTAAATATCGCAATTTAAAAAGCAAAAGTAAAGCAAGCAAATAAAAAACCCATTTTTTCAGTATGGCCATTTAAAATTTTTGATATTTTATATCTTCAATAACTGATTTACGAATTGGAATAGATGTGCTGTTGTTGTTTTAAATAGTACTTCAGGTATTTTTCTAACAGAATATATTGGATTCTTATTAGATTAACAGGTAGGAAGGAAAAATAATCATTTAAAATAAAACAGCATAGTGCCAAATTAGCGCTCACATTTGCTTAGTGCCTTTAAGTTTAAAAAAAGTTAGCATAGGGCCACTTTTGTTTTTAAAATGTATTTATTTGCTCAGTACCGTATATTATTAATATTATGGCTAAAATGACACTTTTTTGTTAAATTATTTATATTTATTTCATTAAAAGTTACGATATAACTGATACTAAACAAAATATGACACTTTTTCACTTATTCAATGTGAACTTCACTTACTCACTTACGAACTGGCTTAGTGTCGGTTTTTGTTTAACGATCAAGCACAAAACCTAAAAGTATGAAGTGACACAATGAGACATCTAGCGATATCAAAGTGAACTATTAAGAAACGGGTCTTTGGAGATGACGTAGTTTTTCTTGTAGATTTCAGATGTCGCTGTAACTCAATAACGCCAAATTTCGTGCGATATATTATGTACTTTAGAAATGTCAACTACTACCAGCGAATTCCCCACGCCAGATAGGTATGATGATATCAGATATTTTTTCAACCAGTGGTGACGGCAAAGACTTAGGGAAAACCCAGTCCAACTTCTAACTACGCCAACATCCCTGCGAGAGTTCAACGCCTTACCGCGAGGTACTGAGAAGTGAACCCATGGCCAAATTCCATCACTCACTACCAGATTTGGCCGGCTTTATCCGTCATCTAGTCTGGTTGCAGGTTTGAAATCGCTTGCGTGGCGTCTATCTGATGTTAGTTCGAATTTATGGGGAACGTGGCTCCCTTTGCCCGTCAATATCCCACGAGATCGGGTGGCCAGTAGCCTAGGGGTTTGTAAAGCGGCTAAATTAACGGAATGAAAGCGACATGTCCAATACAACTTTTTTATTTTATTTTGTGTAAAAAAACAGTAACCATTTTGTAGATATAAAAACCACTTATTTTTAAATGTAATGCGTCAGTTCGCTCGACAATAAAATTAACACACCAGATACAGAGATACAGAACTTATAGGTCTAGTTGGTGGTGCGACTTTGCCTCACTTTGGGTATGCTCGCATAAATATATGGATAGAGCTATATTTTCCACTTATCAATATTACTTCGTAACTATTATGTATCGATCTGTAACTATAATTATTAACAATCTGCATGCCCAATTCTTTTCTTCGTACGATACCTAATAAAACAAATAAATAAAATAATTGGATTGAAGTACAGTAGGCTCCGGAGTTGACAGCCAAGTGATGCTAGCGAAGCCCCACTCGCTTTTAAGCTTCAAGGCACCCACACAAGAATAAAGGAATTTATCAGAGCGTTTGCAATTCGGCCGTTTCTGATAGCGTTGTTTTTTTTTCGACATTTTTCCGTCAATTCCAAAAATTTCGGATAGTCTGAGCTTGTGAAATGTATTCTACTTCTGATTAAAGACAGTTTCTTTGTAGTTTAACAACAAAAGTGTAGACAATGATACAGACAAAAATAAAAGACGACTCCGTATCACCGCAATTGCCCTCCCCGCGACGTCTCTGATTCATAAAAATGCGCAGCGCGCTCTAACGTCCTTTACGGCGTCATCACGAGTAGCACGACTCCCATCCATGTCTTCACATTAGGGCGAGATAGCTTCCCTTCAAACGCCAACAGTGAGCAGATCCAATTTTATCGATTCGCAGTATCAAGCACCAAATAATTTTCATAATAAACCTTATTCGCCCTAAGAATCTTCATTAATTAAATAATTATGCAGAAATTCTGTTGTGCAACAACAGAATTTCATAGTTTTCAAATATACCAAACCGTTTCGTCAGCACACGCCGATAAAGTACATCACCAGCACATTTCCTCCGACTTTTTACTAGTATCGTGATTTCGTATCGAAAACTAATAATTATCACAATAAAATATAGCCTATAGCACTAAAGAATTTTTAAAATCGGATGAGTAGTTTTGGAGATTACCCCCTACATACAAACTTACAAACTTTCAAACATCTATCAAAGATCTTTTAGGCTCACCTCCAACGATCTACGATCTACGGTCTACGATCTTTAGACCATTATTGATCGTAGACAACCATTTGATAGACTATTCAATTATGAAAATAACGAAAATTATTTTAGAGGTACTAATAAATGTGGCCTTCAGCCTACAATGCAAAGCTTGTTCTTTAATAGATCAAAATACGTTTTTACTTTGATCTATTGAAGGGTAGGATCATACGTTTTACGATCAAAGTACGTTATATAGCGGGCACATGTGATACAATAGTAGAGACAGGTGAAGAGATATTTGTAGGACCTCAAAAAATGTATTATAATACATAAAATGTATCATAATGCAGCATAATTTATTTCTAATATCGTAGAGTAATATAATTCTAATATAACGAAGCGAATTATGCATGAAATTTTAATTTAGATTTTTTTTACGAAACATAATCCCAAGAGATATATATCTTATTTTCTGAGCGAGTAACATGATATTGAATATGACATGAAATGCTCCCCTCTTAGCCTTCGAGGCGTATGTAAAAATTATTACTGCGTAACGGAGCAGGCTGGTCGAAAAAAAGCTCGTGGCTCTCTGGAGCAGGCAGATTATGAGAAATTCTGAGCTTCGTCCCTATGGGGAGTACTATGTGTCAAATAATATCATTATTAAACCTATATCCCATTAAAAGATTAATGTTATTTTATTTTTGTGAACATTTTTATTCAAAAAAACTCTTGAAAAGATTGGCAAAAGATGGTGTCAACTTACTGCCATAGCAGTCTCTCTTGTTTGAAGGTAAAACTGAAGAGGTGCCATAGTGCCAAATGCCAAAACATAGTGCCAAGCGCCATTTCTGCAAAAATCGATTTGGTGGGAAATTCTGGTGGGGAAAAGCGATAACTATGATTATGTAGAGTCGGTTTCATGATTCCGCCGATAGAGCGCGCGGGAGAGCCATCGCACTATATTACCCTTGCTCGAGGAAAGGTAGTGTCAACCGACAATGCGTCGAAACAATCCTGGCAGATCCTGTGTCCAGCGGTTGCAATTTACTAAAGAAGAAGACTAAACGTCATGTCTTTAACGATGACTACCACCCCTTATCTAACGACTCCACAAGCGATTCGGACACCGAAACTTCAATTAATGTAAATGGTATTTGGCATTGTCTTCCACCTAACCTCAATTCCCAGTTTTGTCGCTAAGCATCTCAGCATTGTTCTTCATTACTTTATTGGTACAGCGTTGATTTTATACGTTTATTATTAAATTTAGAGTATGAAAATAACATCCCAGTCTTTATTATTCATTGTCAATTTCAGTCTAGAATGCAATATACCTTAAAATTTTAATAACCATGCAACATAGTGCCAAACGCCTGGCCAAAATAAAAACAAAACTCTTAAAAAATAGGTCCTAATGTTAACTAGAATGGGGTGATAGACTCATGAAGATATGTACAATTGCTTTCGAAACTCATCTAGCTGCAAATCAAATTCCCAGATTTGAGGATTTGATCAAACTTTCAAATGCGTTTTTCTCGAAACTTGAAAAATGGCGATTGGCACTATGTTACCCCACACCTCTTCAACTCATCCCAAAACGAGAAAATATTGCAATTAAGGACGAGCTCCACTAGGAGATGGAATTTGAGGATGGTAAATTGGGAAATTGGTTCAATGTACCGTGCTTCTAGTTAAAACTTCTACTACGTCAGGTTTCGGAAGTCATTCCTGAGGTCATTTAAAGACGAAAATGTAGAATGTATTTTTTTTTGGTCTAAGTTAGGAGATATTTCATTATAGAATAATACTTGTTTATTACTTTCCCGGCCAAAAGGGAAAGCATTGTGAACGCATTAAAAATTTACCTATAAAAAATCGACATCCAGCTCAAACATGAGTCCTTGGCTACTTACCGGGAAAGTTTTGGGGTGTCAACAGATGAACTTACAGTTATTGATATTAAGGACTGAAACTAACGTCGTCATTTTGCCAGCTGATAAAAGACTTCTACTATTGTTACCTCACTTTAATTATAATCATCGGTATCATCCATTAACTTTGTATGACTCATTCAGTTTAGTAACTCGCATCCCCGCAGTGGATTTATTGTCTCAAAGAAGGATGAACTGTGCGAGAAAATTCTTAAGCAGCAAAGTTAATAAAAGAGACTCATAAAGGGACCGAGAGTCGAAAAATATTTCACTGGAGCTTGAAGGCGGTTGGAGGGTTTGGGGGGAAAACAGCTTACCAAAGAAAATGAGGGAGAAGCGTCTGGGAGGGATTAGACGAGCACAATGTCCGATGAAATCTTATGATACCTTGTCACGAAAGGACCATTTCTAATAACAACCAATGAAATGTCTAAGCCCCATTATCTCTGTCGACATAAAATAGCAATCTTTGAATTACTTTACGGTTATTTGTTATGAGGGATCAGATCTATATAGGGGGAAGTATTATATTAGGACACTTTCTTTTTGCATACGAAAGTTTCGTTTCCGTTATATACGAAACATTCGTTTCAATTTTTATAATTATATGCAAAAGAAACGATAACTTTGTTTAATCGATTGGTATCAATATAGATTATTTGTGTTAATTGGTTCTCGACTTCGAACAAAATGAGTTAATGAGTTACGTAAGGGCAAACGTGAAAGAAAGAAACAATAAATCTGCTGATGTTAATTTTCATGAGAAATGTACGTAAAATATGTAATGATTAGAGAGGTAAATATTAAATAAGATTTTAAAGCTTGGTGTGGTTAGCGGGAGTGAGAATAGTAGAGGAAACTAGAAGAATTAAGGGAAACTAGAAGGAAACTAGAAGAAACTAGAAGATAAAACTAGAGGAAAAAAGAAGAAAGGGCACAGTTAAAGTGGTTGCCAGTACGCCAAGGAAGAAATGTTCATATACTTGCTCTCCTATATCTTGTACTCTCCTAATTAACACCACCCTATCTCCACGAGCTTTTTGAACCACTAAGTTCGCACGGTGTCGTACTTCGGTCAGCCTCTGACAGTTTATTAAAAATTCCGAGTCATAAAAGTGATTTCTATTCCTATTCTTTCTGTGTCCATGGTGCAAGACTCTGGAACGATCTCCCAGCAAATATACGAAACTTGCCTTCTTTACCATCGTTTAAGACTCACCTTAAGGGTTACTACCTTTCTAAGAAGTAACCAGTTCTTCCCTTTCTCTCCTCTTCCTCTCCCAATTTCCTCTCCTCGGGCATTATTAGTTTTAAATTCTTCCACTTGTCTGTATGTTATGTAATACTCTTTATTTTCACAATGCACGCATGTACCACTGTGTTTAGTTTAGTTGTAAGACATTGCCATGAGGCAATAAGCTCGCCTTTTTGTATACTAGTGCAAATAAAGAGTTTATTATTATTATTATTATTAAAAAATGAAGATAGGGAAAAATATTTTGTGGCGGATTGAAATCGGCAGGGAATAAATAGGTGGATGCAATTATTTCACACGTTATCGTTTAAAACGACAAACCTTTATTAAATTAATATTATTGTTAATTTAATTTATTGTTACTGTATATTACTAATAAAAACGAATGCATAAAATACGATATTCCTAATATTGAAATAATTGCTATGTGTATACAGAGTTTAAGTAGCTACATGTATCATATAAATGTACCTTTATATAAGTGAAAATAATAATATACATATTAGGTTTGATATTATCATATTAATTTTAGTTTAAAATTACGTGCGTGCAGGAAAACTCTAGATGTAAACTGTAATCTCTGGATGTAAATTGTAAACTGAAACTGTACCCTATTAGTTTTTATGTATATACCTACTTGTTTTAGCTTTATTCACTCAAAAAAATATGTTATTATTGATGGTATTTTTTTTATTATCTCTGAATGCCCTTAATACGGGACATCTCAGAAATGAGATTAATATAAGAAAACGTAATTATCCCTGACTATGACATTTTCTCCAAGAGGAATTCAATTTGGCCCTAGCAAACATATTCATAACTCCTAAGTCACTTAGTCAAGCCGCCTGCAGAAACTATGAAAGAAAAATGAGATGCGCCCTTCGACACTTTATATCGTAAGAACACGTACCATTTTATAAAGCCAAAATAATACTTAATAATAAGAAAAACTTGAATTTTAAAAAATTTAAAAATCTAATTTTTTGTGCCTTTTGATTTATTTATTTTAACCCAGAAACTAGAGAAATCTGAAAGTGAAAATAGTAGATACCTAAAAATCGCAAGGTTTTTTTTTCGACAAAACAGTCCACCGTCAAGCTCCGCCACATGCCCGTAAGAGGCCAACGCCTTAACCGCGAAATAACTAGGTATGTTACCCAGCGGGCTTACACTCACGCCCTTACTTCCATTTGCAACCAGATTACTCAGGTCTCTCGACTGGTTATGAGTTCGAGGTGGCTTGCGCGGTCCTCTCCTTTACGTAGCGGTGAAACGGTGTAAACCGAATCTATCGCGGACCACGGCATCTTTTGCCCGGCTGCTCACCAGGGATCGGGTAGCCGATAGTCGTTTCAAGAGCAGTCGCCGTAAGGTCAGCAACTACCCTCGCTCTATAGAAAACAGTACTGCTTCTGAAACAAGCCCTAAGGCCAGAGTCCTGCCCGGGCTCGCACTTCATGCGTGGAGGCTGCCGGATGGGTGTTGACCCGTGAGTGTGACCAACCCTGAACATAATGGGTCTTCTTGGCCAACACAGCAAGGGCCCATTAGCACCTTGGGAGACAGGACGAACCTCAGGTGCCGGCTAGGCATCGAGTCACTTAGGGGTGGTAACCCTGGTTGGTTCGCCTGAAAATACGGGAGTATCCAGTGGGCTGGATAGCGGACCTTGATTTTAACGGGAGGTTGGTTATAAGATATTATTCGACTGCTACTACTATTATTAATGAGAAACTGCGAAAATAAATAAAGTGCGGGACTTGCCATGGTTATGGAGACTGATGTTAAGGGCTGCTGCTGCTTTTTCCAGGCACTGGCTTTAGTATAATTTCTATTTCCAAAAATGTACTGTTTGAGTGGCTCTAATGTGTAAAATGTTTTTAAAATGGCTAGGCCGCGCCGTCGGACACCGGGCCCGCTGGTCGGCTGTCGCAGAAGAGAGAGTTTTTAAAGCGGTCGGAAGAAATTAAAATGTACTGACTGTCGTATGTCTGGGAGCTAATGGGCCCATGATGAGGCGGCCACGATAACCCATGTGTTCAGGGTCGGTCATACTCACGGGTCAACACCCATCCGATGGCCTCCACGCATGGGGTGCGAGCCTGGGTAGGACACTGGGTCAACCAGTCTCCCCTGGGAATCAAACCTCTGGCGCTCCTGGACGGTCTGCGCACCGAGCGGCGCAAGCCAATCGATTGTGCTCTCCGACTAACAATCGGGGGAGTCTGGAAACTGTATTGTTTCCTTTAGAGCGGGGGTGGTTGTCTACCTTACGGCGGCTGCTCTGGAAATGACCATTGGCCATCCGACCCCGATTCAGAGTCAGGCAAAGGACGCCTTGGTCCGCGACAGATCCGGTTCACACCGTTTCACCGCTTCGTAAGGGAGAGGACCGCGCAAGCGACCTCGAACTCGGAACCAATCGAGAGACCGGAGAAATCTGGTCACAATTGGAAGCAAGGGCGCGAGAGTCGGCCCGCCAGGTAACTCTGGCTATCTCGCGGTAAGGCGTTGGCTTCTTGCGGGTTATGACGTAGCTGGACGTTGGATTTGTTTTGTCCAAAGTCTTCTACGTTCACTGCAGGGCGATAGAACGAGAAAATCGTTAAAACGTCCTGTGGTGACGGGCTCGCCCGTTGTAGTTGACACCGCAAGTTGTCGTATAGTTATTAGGGAGCTAATGGGCCCATGATGAGGTGGCCACGATGACCCATGTGTTCAGGGTCGGTCACACTCACGGGTCAACACCCATCCGATGGCCTCCACGCATGGGGTGCGAGCCTGGGTAGGACACTGGGTCAACCAGTCTCCCCTGGGAATAAATCCTCTGGCGCTCCTGGACGGTCTGCGCACCGAGCGGCGCAAGCCAATCGACTGTGCTCTCCGACTAACAATCGGGGGAGTCTGGGAACTGTATTGTTTCCTATAGAGCGGGGGTAGTTGTCTACCTTACGGCGACTGCTCTTGAAATGACCATTGGCCATCCGATCCCGGTTCAGAGTCGGGCAAAGGACGCCTTGGTCCGCGTTAGATTCGGTGCACTCCGTTTCACCGCTTCGTAAGGGAGAGGACCGCGCAAGCGACCTCGAACTCGGAACCAATCGAGAGACCGGAGAAATCTGGTTACAATTGGAAGTGAGGGCGCGAGTATCTCGAGCCCGCCGGGTTTATTCCTGGCTCACTCGCAGTAAGGCGTTGGACTCTCACGGGTTGTGACGTAGCTGGACGTAGGATTGTACTGTCCAAAGTCTTCTACGTTCACTGCAGGGCGACAGAACGACTAATCGTTAAAACGTCCTGTGGTGACGGGCTCGCCCGTTGTAGTCGACACCGCAAGATGTCGTATAGTTATTATGTTATTTCATATCACTTTAAAAATATATATTGCGATCGTTATTTTATGTAAATTGCCTTTACAGTATATGAAACAATTACATAAATTTGATCTACTATTTCTACATGAGAAAAAGGAAAAATACATAAATTATAACAGATACTACATAAGTAAAATCCTTTATTGTGCTGGTTAGTGTAACACAACATACATAATGTAAAAACATCGTAAAATACTGTTAAATGGGACCCAGTCGGAGCCTCCCCGAAGATAGCACAAATTTTCGACTATCTGGTCTGCGACCATGAACAATCGGGCGTCCCTGGAATCAGTGAGTCTAAACTCACCGGCCAATCCTTCTACTACCGGACCATACGACACTGTATCAACTAGAGCTGTCGACTACAATGAGTGAACCCGTACCTCGGGAGGTTTTAACGATATTCATCGTTCTGTCTTCCGTGAGGTGAGCGCAGAAGACTTAGGACAAAACAGTCCACCGTCTAGTTACGCCACACGCCCGTAAAAGACCAACGCCTTACCGCGAGATAACCAGGTTATCAACCAGCGGGCCGACACTCGCGCTCTAACTACCAGTTGCAACCAGATTACTCATCGAATTCAACCTACGACTGGGAGGGAGATTTTCTGAGTTTCTGCCGTGATCTGTTTACATCTTGGCGCGTGAAACACAATGCATTCAATGATGAGCAAACTTCGGGTTCAACGAAGGCTGCCATAGACGAATATGCCCCACTAAGATAGGGAGAATGAATGCGATTAATAAAAATATCTTATAGCACGGTCATAATCATATTGTTGAAGTAACGCAGTCTTTTCTCGTACGACCCAAGTTCTAGGTGTCCGTATCACTTTAAATGGCATCATTAAAACAAACACTAATCTCAAACTCGATTCCAAAACACTAAAAACTGTTTATAGTGCTTTATGTGAATACCACTTTTTTAGGGCAATTTAGTGTTATTAGCTTTTTACTAAAACTTGCACATTTGTAAGCAACCAAGCAATCAAGCAAACTTGATTGTAATATTGGAGTCCTGTCCACCCTAGAACGGGCTAGTCCCAATTGGGTGACAGAAACAAATAAGCAAAAGGTTAAGGTTTTGCCATTCGGTTCCTGTTATTTTTGTAAGCTAATCAATGTTTTATAGTAATTAATTCTTAAATAAATAAATAAATAAATAACCGCGTGACACATAGGAAAATACATCTCAAACTGTGGATTACAGATGGAATCGTAAAAAGTATCAAAACAAGAGATAAACTTCATAAACAATTACGCCTTTATCCCCACGATTCCATTGGTAAATCAAAAGTTATCAGATACAGAAACTTATGTAACAATATTATTAGTATAAGGAAGGATAATTATTATAAGCAAAACCTTGACGACGCATAAGCTAATCCCAAAGATACCTGCAAAATAATAAATGAATTGACATACAGACAAATCGTGACTATAAATATATTGCTGACCTGAAAATAAACGGCACAGTAGTGAAAAACACCTCTTCGAATAGGCAATGAATTGCTGACTACGTAAATAACCACTATGCAAATGTAGGATCTCTACTAGCAAAAAAAACGATCCGGACTCTGCAAACAACTGAAACTGATTTAGCAAAATTAAAAGATACAAGAAGTTTCAATTCCGAATCACTGTACTTTTCCCCCACAGATCCTGGAGAAATATGCAGAGTTTCAAGTGACCTAAGAGATACGAACACAACAGGTACTGATCAAATCTCGGTGAAAATTTTAAAGCAAAACATGGTCCACCTAGCATCCCCTTTAGCACATATAACTAACTTAAATTTCATATTATTACGCACTATTATTTTGTAAACATATCTATCTTCTTAAATTTAACATAATAATATACATACAAAGATAATACAGCAAGTCACGAAAACCACTTTACCTTCTTTTATATTAAGCCTACCTTAGTACAGGCGAGGCCTAGTTCGGATGGCTTTGAATGTAATCATATGTGTAACATTAAGAATTAATAAAGAATGTTGAATTTGGTTTGAATTTGAATCGCTTTTGAATTGTTTCTATTCGGTTGCTGTGGTTATTTCCAATCAATTTGGTTTTATTCATATTACTAACAAAACAGGCAAAATATCTAGGTATATTACGTTCAAGTCTTTGTAATAAGCCAATCTTATTTTCTTTTTATATTGCTCAGGGAGCGTTGAACGGCTCCACTACATATTAACTTTATTGGCTAAGTTGAGCGGCTTAGCGACATCCCCTCGCGCACTGCCGCTAAGAATATAAGTTGTTTACTAAGCAAATACTTGCCGCCGGCTGTCGCAACCTCACCAACTTCGAAGATTATCTTAATCTCAGAAAAATACCATTTGAATACGAATGGTATTTTGAACTCTATTTCCCTTATCATGCCAGATACAATTATAAAAAACCCTATAAAAAGCATCTGTATATCTGTGTTATCATATAAACTCAAGGACTGCTGCACAGATTTCAGGGCAGATTTCACTGTTAGTGTGCTACGCCCAGAAGCTAATATATGCATATACCACAAAAATGCAAAATATAGGAATAAAATAACTGGGGCTGTTTTACATACTACTCGAATACTACTATTACATTCGAATATTACGTACAACACGGCTCCGAGGCGTAGTGGTTAGGTAGCCTGATCTTACAATATAAGTTTCCGGGTTCGATTCCGTGCTGGGTCACTAATTTTCGTTGAGTTACAGTTAACGGTATTGCATTTCATTTCTGTCGATCGAATGCAATAACAAAACAAATATTTATACTCGTGTTACACGCACACATACATATAAATACTTCATTGTACGGTTGCTTGTAAGAGATTGCCGTATGATAATAAACCCGTCCATTGTGAACTTTTACAATAAAGAATAGAAACAAACGAACCTTCAAAGCACTCTGTTTGGAAGAGTCCGTTCAGAGAATAGTGAAATAGTTAAAACAGAGAAAGAGTAAGGATGGCATCAAATATCATATAATAACAAGGTAAATCATAAGGAAATGATTAGCTACGGAAGACTTCAATGCGATATTATAAATACAATATAAATTAAAACATGTGTAGATGACATTGACATAGAAACAGAGACATTTCTAGATGTATTGAAATAACAAATAAATAATTATACCATAACTAACACTACACGACCAAAATACACACTACTAAAGCCATGAATCGCTATTGGTATAACACAATGTATTAGGAAACTTGACAAGACTTATCGACAAACAAGGAATTTCCCTACAAATCAGAAATCGCACAACTATTGTGTATAGACGATATTAAAATATTTGTGTACCTAAGTAAAACCATGAGCAAGTAAGGAACGTTATTATATAAAAAAATAATAAGATGGAAAAATCTACTACTGAGACTTTTTGGAAGGTAGATAACAGAAAGAGCTCGATAAATACTGACGTGCGTGAACTGAGAATTAGAAATCAATAACCGAAAGGTACATCGCCCAACATATTAACAAATATGTTGGTAACGTAGGTAGAAACCTAGCTCGCTTTTTTAACTATTCTGACCAGACACCAGACACTGACGGGCAGATCAGATTACATAAAACCGATATATCGCCTATGAATATAGCACCTATTAAATTGTAACGGTTTTGGTAAACTAGGCGAGAGAAGAAGAAGGGACGAACTTCGACCGTACGGGAAAAGACGAGGTCTCCGAAATAATGCATAGCACAAGCTCGGTACGCCGTTTAATTATGTGATCTAACTGTTCCGTGCAGCTTGGGCCTGGTGATCTGTTTATTATCTTAAGTCAGCTCAACTCACGGTTTAATTCCTATCCGGTTGCCTCCTCGAAGAGGAAATCATTTGGAAAGAGCTCGTGAAGTCTGCCACGGCTGTAGCCCAGACGTGGATGGTTGAGAGGGTAGTTACAATTTGAGGAATACCTTGGGCGGGACTGGAAAGTTTGACTCGACTGAGCACTCCGATAATAACTGGAGAAGTTTGGAAACTTACATTTTCTAAGTAGCGGGGTTTATCGTTGACCTGATGTCAGCCACCTTTTAAACGATCCATTGCCTACCTGAACCCGTATGATATTGCCGGGAAAGGGCTTCACGCTCCGCGAGAAATTTGAACTGAATTGCGCTAACATCACTTCGACATAAAAACTCAATATTTGAGTAAGATACTATTCTTACTGGCAACAGCTACGGCTGCAGAGCGGCGGCAGCAGCTACTGTGGCGGTAGCGGTTGCGGCAATAGCGGCGGCGGCAGCGTCTGTGGCAGCGGTGGCGGCAGCGATGGCTGCATCGGCGGCGGTAGCGGATGCGGCAGCAGCGGCTGTAGTGGCGGGAGCGGCTGCAGCAGCGGCTATGGTGGCAGTGGCAGCGGCTGCGGCAGCGGCGGCGGCAGCGGCAGCAGAAGCAGCAGTAGTATCTTACTCAAATATTGAGTTTTTATACCGAATGGTATTTTTTTAATAGACGTACCATGCTTAGAAAAATATCTCAATAAAGTCAACTGAATTAGTATTTTTTATTCTGAATATGGTTTTTATTTTACTAAATTTTTAGGTTTTTAATAAGGTAATATTAGTTTTTTATGCAATGGAAATATATTCCTTATTATTTTACTTTGCTTTTTTCGTAAAATTTATTATGGCACAATTTATATTGCGTTCAATTTTTATATTCGTCATCGCTACATTTTAATTACGCACCCGGTGAGCGATTTTTTTAAATATTTTTTTTGTATAAAAATAAAATAATATTACACATTAAAATTGCGATTTATTTCACGGTACTATAGCAATATACTCAAGTCAGTGTAATTTCATTTAGTTATGCATTAGATATATCATAAAAAGTGATTTAAATTCGCTGTTTATTAATAGTGATGTAATAGCTTACAGGATTCAGGGATTATGATAAAACATTAGCATAGAACAATTATAAAAGTGATTTTGTTAACGTGGGTAGTAGTAATGAATTTATACGATTCAGACACGGTGTAATTTATGTTTTAAGGGTACTCTACGCTATAGTTAAGGTCATAAAACATTTTAATTAGATTTTAATTAGACAAAAGAAAGTTGAAAGTAATTAAAATGCCGGAGATAGATAGAAAATCGTTCTTCCGATTTTTATTAGGGATTACATTTAATTTAATTGAAATTTCAGTCACTTTAGCTCACCAAAGAGGTTTTAGATTAACTTCTTGGACCATTTTAGTACCGATAGAGAAACAAGTACCCCAGATCAAACGATCTTATTCCCGCGGAAGGGGGGATATATCGTCATCGTAAGGTGGGCGACAAAGAAGGTTAGCAGAAGAAGGTCATAAAACAAAAGTAAGGAGATCAACTAGAGCTGTCAACTACAATGGGCGAACCCGTCACCTCAGGAAGTTTTGACGATATTGGACCGTTCTATCTCCCGTGAGGTACGCGTAGAAGACTTGGGGCGAAAACCGTCCACTTTCTAGTTACGACACTCGCCCGTAAGAATCCAACGCCCTACCGCGAAATAACCAGGCTACTCGACGGCAGGCCGGCACTTTAGCCCTTACTTCCAGTTTCAACCAGATTTCTCCGGTCTCCCGATTGGTGACAGGTTCGAGGTCGCTTGCGAGGTCCTCTCCCTTACCTAGTAGTGATACAGTGTCTACCGAATCTATCGTGGACCACGGCATCCTTTGCCCGGCTATCGGGTAGCCAATTAGTCATTTCAAGAGCAGTTGCCGTAAGTTTAATAACTACCCCTGCTCTATAGGAGACAGTACTGTTTCCAGACCCCCAGCTATCAGTCGGAATGTGCAAGCGATTGGCTGACGCCGCACGGTGTGCAAACCGTCCAGGAGCACTCAAAGGTTGACTTCTAAGGGAAACTGACCCACAGGCCAGAGTCCTACCCGGGTTCCCATTTCTGCGTGGAGGCCGCCGAAAGGGTGTTGACCCATGAGTTTGGACGACCCTAAGCACATGGGTCTTAGTGGCCTGATTGCAACAGGGCCCATTAGCCATAATCAGGAGACCACGTCGTTAATTCGGCGCAGGACTTAAAAACTTATGATTAGCTCTTTTTGGAAGTCAGAATGCTAGAGTGCGGCGATGCCGCAGCGGGGTCACCGCCTGAGAGCCGGACCGAAAATGGCCGTAATAATAAAAGTGGGACTATGAAAATCGGCAAACCTCGGTAGCGAGGTAATATTCTCGGGCTAATTACACTGAGTGTATCTAACCGAAAAAGAACTCACTGGCTAGAAAACCTCAATGATTGGTTTAACTCAAGCACCACCGAGTTGTTCCGCGCCCCAAGATCACGGGCCCAAGTTGCCATAATGACCGCCGACCTCCGATAGGAGATGGCACTTTAAGAAGAATAAGTGTCTAAAAACCCCCACGACTTAATGACAGAGCGAAGTATGCTAGTTATCTGGTAAAACTATGCTACAAGGCGGCAGAATTGAAACATTGCCGGACAAAAAGCGGTTACGCCGCGCTGAGGAATCCGCTTGCAGAAGCTAATGGTAAAGAGTGCTTCCATCTAGATAGGGTATAAGACCATTGAAAAGAAGTGGTATTATAGCAGTAAAAGTATGGCGTATAAGACAAGATGAACCGAAATGAGAATAATAAGAAAAGTTTTGGATTAAGAAGAAGATGGGTATCGAATTTAGAAGAAGTAAACGGTGTTTTACGTTTAGCAGAATGAGAAGTTTGATTTTAGATATCAGAATAAAAAGAGAAATCAGAGTTTTAATTTGCAGAAAGATGACGAAAGCAGTGAGCAAAAGCACAGTAATGCCAAAAAGAAGATGCTAAAATGCCGTAGCTAAGAGTGTATAGAAAGAATTTTTGGATAAAAATAAAATAGAATGCTACTGAATAGTAAATCAGGCCTAGATACGATTATAGCTTATTTAGATTTTTATCTTATGTTTATATCAGCGTAGATTTAGTAGAGCATTTAAAAGTGAGTTTTAAAAACGATTTTGAAGGGACTTAAAATAAACATTTATTAAAATAGTATTCAATAAGTATAAAAAATATACATAAAATAACAACTATTTGATGTCCGTGATATACGAAGTTCAGCGAATGATCAGAGGGTGGGAGGTGACGTAGCCTTTGGCGAGTGGCATCTAGAAGTTGTTAAAGGAGAGTGGCGCGTATATTGCTGCAGGCCACTTAATCCGTTTATCTCCACGCTGCGTCGAAATCGCAGATGTTCGAGGTTATGAGCCACGGGAAAACGAAGGCGGCGAGACGTCGTGCATAGGTTGGATTTGTAAATTTCGTTACCGTTTCTTCGAGTTGTGAGTTTCTCTGATGTGACGATCCAGCCAGCCGGAGAGAGACTCAGCAGAGAGTAGAGCTCAAATTTCGTAAAACATGAGGCTTGTGAAACGCTAGCTCGCATCATTCCACGCAGTCAGAGGTGGTTTGAAGGTCAGTCGGGCCTATATTAGAACGACGTGGCTCTGGAGGCTCTCGTGAGGGTCCAAACATTCGCTAGTCGAAGCGGTGGCTCGTAAATTGTGAAAGTTTGACGGCGACCCCTGGTTAGAGCGGGACAAGAGCTTCCAGCTTTGCGTCGGCAAATGATTTTCGCACCTAAGTGCACTCTGAGGCGGATCCATAGGGCAATCGGCCTGATATTTCATCTTCGAAGGACAGGTCAGTCGCATTATGGCTGTGGTGGTTTGAAGGCGGCTATGGCGGCCGTGTCTTCTCAGATACGGAGCAATGCTCAGCATCTACGTTGTGGACGTGGTTGTCATTGCTAGTCTCTAACGAGAAGGTCTTTTGAGACTTAGATCGACGAGTGGGTGCGCGGAAGGATTGAAGGCTTCCAATTTCTGTTACGCCAAGGGCGTCAGCCGGCGGCTAAGCGTCGAGTGTCTTGAGACAAGTGGATAGGTAGAGAAGAGAGGCCATCAGGGACGTTGTCTTCTCACTACGGCCGGTCCAGCGGATCAGGCGACTCTCGACGGCTTCAGGTATATGAAATTGCTACCGGCGGCTTTATTTGTTCGGGTCATGATGTAGATATGAAAATGATAGTGAGTGAGTTTTAGAAATAAAGGCCTCCTTTGCATTATAAGGTACGGTCTCTATTGCTGAAAAGTTAAGAGTCAAAAATAAACGTAAAATGATGTTAAAGGAAAATAGTTAGCTAGCTGCTTTGATAGTCAGACAAATTAAAACAATAAATTCTCAAAAAAATCGATAAAAACTGCGGGTGAACTCACTCACAAATACGGTAATTTGAAATTGTTAAGGGAAGACACCTCCAGGACAGCATTTAAAGTAATAAGAAGATTATCATCTTCATCCGTTACTATATCAAGTTACTATATCATCACTATATCAAGCTATCGCTCGCGGTGTTTGTTATATAAATTAGTGGTTACTGATTTTATATTACTAATTTTCATTATAGTTTTACGGTTCCATCGCACACTCCTAGCATGTTACCCTTATGGCATGCGCGAGGTTTTCATTGCATGACATCCCGGGTAGATGAAATGACCTCTGTCGTTAAAAATGCTTGATTGGTGGGCGAGCTTTCTTCCCTCGCCTTCCGCATTGGACCGTTTAACTGCTCTAGTGCCGCTTAGCGTTTACGAATTTATATTTTCCATTTCTCATTTGATTTCTATTAAAAGCTGGCATTTTCTCGCTTCCAGCAAATTTGCGCCGCAAATAAATTGCAAGTTTTTAAATCGAATTTTAAAACATTTCAATATCAACCGTATAGATGGAGCAAAAGCGATCATTTATTTTCGAACAGAATGTATAACGAGTAAATGATTTCTCAGACTTGTCTGCCTCTTCTGAAATATAATATTTACAGTTTCTTAAAGCTATTTTTCGACAATACCTCAAATTTAGGAATAATTCAGAACCGAAGACCAACGCTTATAATACCCAGAATGAAAACATCATTTGGACGAAGACATTGCTCGTTCATTACGCCGAGATTTTACAATCTGGTCAATATGGAAATAAAAATGAATTTGACATTTAGGGATTTCAAAAATACATTAAAGAAATGGTTACCGAATCATGACAGACTAACCATACATCAAATGTTAGAAATAATAATGTAATAAAACTTAGGTGCACAAATTATTAACATATTTTTAAACATGTATATTAAGTATATTTATAATACTTTCTAATTATTGCAAAAAACAGTCTCATTAATTTTCTGTCACACCACGTACATAGAAATTGTAAACATTAATCCAATTTAAATTATTAAAAGGCTAATAAAGAACATACAAATATTAATAACAGGTTGGCGCCAAAAATTTATAGCATATTTTATGATACTTTAGTCGTCATAACGACAAAGTCAATGATGTCTCTAGACAATGTCAATATTGGCACTTATTTAACTAAATGCAACTCTAAAATCAATACATTGGTATTTACTCTAAAAATAGGACATAGCTATTCCTACTAGTAATAATAAGATATACGATATATTTAAAAAAGTATGTAAATGAAATTTCTATGTATTTAACTGGAAAATGAGTATGTACACTCATTTTATCAAACAGTGATATTTATTTATTTATTTATTTTCAGGAAAAGATATTGAGCCTTCTTTTACCAAGATACATCACCAAAAGTCAAGATAATATATTGATGTCTCCCTATATATACTTAAGATACTTAATATACTTTAGATAATTACTCATATTTTATAGCAAAGTACCATTATTAATGATAGAGAGTTGACCCCAGGCGGCCCTATCAAAGTTTCCAGATGAAAAGCGGGGACAAACGCCAACGGGCGCTTTCATGTATTCGGAAGTAACGAATGACTGCAAGGCCAATGATTGATTAAACGACCTTCCTGTGAGTGATTGCTTGCGGGAGTATTTTCATTTTAGGCAATTTCCGATTTCAGTATTAGTAATGCCTTATACTATATTTTCCCCCAAAAGTAAAAGAAGTTGAACTCAATAAGAAATATTATATTGACTGGCGAGTGTTTGCTAGAAAAGTTATCTATGATATTTTTGGTATTGAAAACGGTTAATCGCGAAAAACAATATTATTTGTTGAAATGATTATTCATCCATTATACATTTTCTAAATAAAATCATTAAAATAAATGTAATATAATAGTTATATTGAATAAGTGATATTTATTATTAAAAAGATCCAGTTCATTTAATGCATTTTGTCCTAGTCAACTACAATCAGTAATTTTCCTTTTTTTTGTCCATAGCTGATAAATAATTGAAAGGTTTTGCTTAATGGAAAATTTTAAATGAAAAATTATAGCGCCATCTAGTTTTTGTCTCCCTTACTGAAATCGAAGATGTCGTAAACACCTTTACTCCACCCTCCTCTGAAAACCTGATTTTTTCCTCCGTGACGATATTCATGCATTTCTGTAGATGGCGCTGTGTGGATAAGAAATTTAATCATTATTTTCATTATTATTATTGCATATTAAAATTCAATAATTTAGGCTAAGAAGATATATTGTTTTAAAATTACATTGAGCCCGATTGCGTTTCTTTGTGAACTAAAATAGGAATTTAGTTTAACCGAACGAGACAGAGCAATACGTTAGAACGGAATGTGAAATGAACTATCGCCGCATTTTTCCGCATCAAAACGACCTGTCGAGCATATAGACGCCCGAATAAGTTTGAACACAATTCGCGCGGTTTTAGATTTAGCTGCTTTATCTTCGGTGGGTAGTTTTAATGCGGAAAAATGACAACCATTCATTTCACATTCCGCTCTGACGTACTGCTCTGTCTCGTTCACATGAACTAATTTCCGATTTTAGTTCAAGAGAAACGCAATAGAGCCCATTGGGCCCGATTGCGTTTCTTTGTGAACTAAAACTAAAATTACTCCAAGCGAACGAGACAGAGCAATACGTTAGAGTGGAATATGAAACAAACGATCGTCGATAAATACTACCTGCCGAACTTATACTCGTCCGAATAAATTCGAGCATATCTCGTGCGGTGTAAGATTTGACCTTGGCGGGCAATTTTAATGCGAAAAAGTGAGCCCATTATCAACATAAAGCAGTATTTTAACAGGGCTATCGAATTTTGCTTTATATATATATATTTAAAAAAATAATTATATCTCCTAACATCTCCTAGTAACACCAGTAAATAACGAATAGTAACATTTCCTGGTTACAGCAGTAAATAAATATTTTGATACGGGGATAATCAATCCAGTTTTTATGTTTATATTATTTAAATATTTTGCTCCACATTAGTATTTTTCTTGTTATTTGCTTGTTTCGTTCTATTCGAGAATTAATTAACTCTCATAGAATATAATTAATAATTTATTGCATTGTATTTAGGATATAGGATAGTAAGTTATAGTAAACTATTTAAGACTTTCCTATTAGTGAAATTTACTCATCTGTGTTGTTACATATTAACTAAGTGTATAATTGTTTAAACAGAATCAGTCAGATAAGTGCTAAAAAAAAAGGTTCAAAATTTTGGAAGTCATATTTTCTCTGTAATCGAAAATTTTAGTAAAAATTGTAGAAAGCCCATATTGGGCCTCAAAATTCGTTTATAGATCGTTTTTATCTCGTCAGGATGATCCTGCTAGCTTCTCCGCAATCTTTTCTCGTGCTTCACGTTAGCAGCCGTATTTGCTAGAAAGTCAGCGTACGGGCGTTATGTTTTTTTTAATGTACTCATCTAACTTCCCTAGGTCTTCGGGTAAAGTAGGTTCGGTTTACTAAATATTTTTCTGTATAATGCGACAAGCTGTCCTGACTTCGAACTGAAAAGGGTTTAAATTTATTGTTTGGGATGAGTTTGATATGTCAAACAAAAGATCGAAATTCTGGCTTTACATACTTATTATTAGATACGGGATCCCTAGATACGGGTCTCTGACCTAGTTAGGAATACGGATAAACATTTTCACCATATGATGTGCTCAATCTCTCCCAACTCAACCATATTATGTTAATGATATGTATGTATATGACATATATAAGTTATTGTAAATTAATAAATAAATAAATAAAATTAAGGAAAAAATTGTCCTGAATATTAAAAAAAAATACAAAAAATGTCCAAACATCAAAAAAAGTATTGGATAATGATATCCTGATATCCATTTTCAGTCAGAAATTTTATAAAATATATACAATAGATTATCGCTTTAATTTGTATTTTGCAAAATTATAGAAGTCGCATGCGTGGCAGTTTCTATTGATTCAATTAACTTAAGTCGCCACTCGGTAGTCTCTGTTTCATATATATATATATTAATAATATTTACATCTTAATCTTCATCGAAGATTGCTTAACCAGTCAAAAATGGAATATAACCAGCGGTTCATGAGTCTATCGCAACCTGAGTTTCTTAAATAATGTCAAAAATCCGTGCGCACGGCTGTTTTTATGTACCTAAATATCAACTTTGCCCTGTTCAACATACTTTTTAAATATTTCGATAACATTAAACATTAATATTCCTAGAAAGACGCTCTAACGAACAGTGACAACCGTATTCCATCGAGCGGTTCTTAAGTTTGTAGCGATCAAACAGAGATACATGTATACAGTAGATAGGTTTCGTTGTCGACTATAATGGGCGAATCCGTCACTCCAGGCTGGTATAATGATATATGATCGTTATTTCAGCTGTAGCATGAGCGTAGAAGACTTGGGGACAAGACAATCTACTGTCTAGTTCACCAGCAACCCGTTAGAGACCGACGCCTTACGGCGAGGCACCGGAAAAAGTAAACAGCGGACAGCCTCGCCCCCTAACTACCAGTTTTGGCAGGATATCTCCGTCTCGAATTAACCTTTAGGATACCTCCGTCCTCCCGACTGGTTACGGGTCGTATTACAGAGGTAATTCAGTTAGAATTCATCGCGGACATGGGCGTTATTGCCCGTAGTGCCACACGGGATTGAGTGGACCAAGATCATTTCAAGAGTGGCATGACAACAGGTCAATATTCTTGCCCAGCTGCTTAGGAAACAGTGTATTTCCATAGTCACCAGAGCCCTTCAGCAATTAGTCAGAATGCATAACCGGTTGGCTTGGCCGACCGGTGCGCAAACCGTCCTGTGGCGCCGGGATGCAATCCCCCGGGAGAAACCGATCCACCAGCTATGAGGCCTGAGACACAAAAGTCTTACCCGGGGTAGCCTTCCTCTAGGGGAGGCCTCTGATTAGGAGCTGAATCGTGAGTTGAGCCGATCCGAGAACAAAATGGATCTTGTGGCCCAAGCTGCACGAAACTGTTCACCACCTAAAACAGGTATACAGACAGACAGAGAGAGAGAACTTTTGGGTCTCTTTATTTAATACTGGTCTAGATATCTTGGTACATCAAAATCGCCCTGCGCGCAAGCCAATAGCAATTGAGTGGATACGTACCCACGCACTGGACTATGCCGTGCATAGCAGATCAGTTTAATTAATGTAATCGCTATCGAGTAGAATTAGGTACTGATCTAATGATGGAACTATCTAGACAGGTATGTTCGTTATTTTGTTTCATCTCCTGATGATTCTGCCTAGTTACTTGACGGCGGACGGCCCGGTGACATAGTGGTTAGGACGCCTGATCTTAAATTGTAAGGTCCTAGGTTCGATTCCCGGATGGGTCACCATTTTCCGTTGGGATCAAATTAACGGAATTGCATTTTCAATTCTGTCGATCGAATGCAATAAGAAGACACACACTTATAGACATGTTACACGCACACATACATATAACACGTCATAGTAGGATTGGTTGTAAGAGATTGTCATATGAGAATAAACCCGCATATTGTGACATTTTCACAATAAAGAGTATAAACAAACAAATAAACAAACATACTTCAGTCGACAACAAATCATTAGTCGCGGTTGTATCATCCCAGGGTGGTGGGCCGGGCAACACGTCAGGGATATCAAAATGTAATGAATACTGCTCCAGCAATATATAGAGATGGTTACTATTAACACTTATCTTCGGAAACGATCAATAACTATGACAAAGTTCGCATTTTAGATTGCCAAGAAATATCTACTGTATCTACTGAAAATGTCATTTATATTTGCCATGTGCCTGTCATGTGTATATATTATACTAGTGTCCCAGAATAATAATACTTATTCAAACTAGCCAACTTTATATTGGAGTATATGGATATAAAATGAATATTTCTTACGGTAAAACCCGTTTATCATTATTTTGATATGAAACATCCGCAATAGGTTCAAATTTACATTTTGATTTTAGGAAACTTTATAGTTTGAGAAGGGTTTGCCCTCAATTTGCTGCTTAACCCACTCTACTATTAAACAAGGCTTATCATATTTTACCTCGATATGAAACATTGATAAGGTAGCTAGGGGTCGAATATTAATAAGATCAGATTCACCCATGACCAATGTATCATTCTGTCAAACATCGAAATATTAAAATTGTTTCTATATATTTGCGAAAATATTTACAGCATGAACATTTTTATTAATTATACAATTCTAAGTTCTCAAGCCTATACCAATAAACCTAAACGCATGCTGATCATTATAAATACAACTCTTTTTTGATATCTGAGTTATAAAAGTACGAGTTTTTATCAAAACGATACTTTTGAAGTAGCTGTATCGCTTTGACCAAGTAGCTGTATCGATTTGAAGTAGCTGTATCGATTTGATGATTATTTCAACTACCTAATTTTCAATAACTGGTTCCTCAAATTGTATACAAAACTAATGACTTCAGTATCGTGGAAGTTCCTTTATTAATATCTTTTTATATGTCTGTGTATTAACGTCTTCGCTGATGCCATATTTTTTCTCACAAGACACAGAATTTAAGATTATAATTGGATGATGTATCACTTTAAAAATATTCACATTTCGCACTTGCTAAAAAAAGGTTTTTGTAAATAAATATATAACTTAGAACTCAGTTTTGAAAAAAAATAAACTTATCACTGAGAAAATGGCCCTCAATCATTGTAATATGGCCTGTATAGTCCATATAACTTTATTTTGATTACATAAAATTTATATAAAAAATTGCAATAATTTTATTTTTGACATCAGGTTGCGGGAATTTCTTTAAAGTTTTATGGTTAAAATATTCAATAAATCAATAATAAAAAGGCATGTCAAATATATGTTGTCATATCATCAATATATTCAACATGTCTGTCAAAATTGAATAGTTCTAATTGCTTTACAAAATATTATATCAAAATTTTGGCATAGAAAATATCTGCTGGAACCTAACGTTTTGGTTTATCATACACCACAGAATATATTCGGTCAAATCAAGGCACACGTGACCGCTTAAGAGTATGGCTTCTGCCTTAGGGCATCGAGCGTTCACTGAATATGTCACATAAACTCTAGTGCCCGGCGCTGGCGGTTGGATGAAAGCATTGATTTTATATTGTAATTTTATATCTATCTAATATTACAAAGAGGTAAAGTTTGTGAGTTTGTGAGGTTGTAGGGAGTAATCTCTGGATCTACTGAACCGATTTTGAAAATTCTTTTAACAATAGAAAGTCACGTTATTTGTGAGTGTTATTATATTAATACAAATAATGAAGAGACTTTTTCGTGTTAGTCGGATTTCCAAAGTAAGTCGGAAAAAACGGTCGAACGAAAATGTTTCTAACGAACGCTGCCTTAACGATGAGAGATATATGATTACGTTCTAGGGAAGAGTTGTAGAGCTTGATAATGCCTACAAAAAAGTCAGCGACAGCATATGTCTAACTTTTATATTTAAGTAACAAACAGTAGTATTTTATATTAAGAAAATAATTTAAATCGTTAGGTCATGTTTATTGGTCATATTATCAACAATTATGAATTATTATCAAAATAAGTAAATTTATCGTCTCAAGTGTTTAAAACAAAAGACTTTTCCCTTTTACTGCGTGAATAGTTAAAGAGATAATACGACATAGGTATGTAAAAATATAACCCTTCTTTTGGCAGTCAGGAAATAAATCATAGCACTCAGTACTGTCACGGTAGGATTCTGACGCCGTGTTCCGAAAGAAGACGAAATAAATTACGTTATTAAAAACAAAATGCCCAGGAAATCACAATTTTTACAACATAAACGCAGTATACTGGAGAAAAATAGATTATTAAGGTAAGTAACGTGTATTATTACGTGTATATTATTACCATTTGTCTGCTCTGACGTTCCTTGCCTGACGTCACATTGGGGTGACTAGACGAATAGGCTTCGTGCAACAAGTTAACTAATTAACACTTAGTAAATAAAATACGTCTTTATTTCATAAACTGACGTGATTACTGTTAGATCAAACTTAAATATTGATTTTGAAAATCGATTTAGGGTCGATTTCCATATGAAACCTGCGGGTAAAAGTACCTACACATAAGTATAAGTTGAACAGTCGATTTGCTAAATTCATTCATAAAGCGACAAATTTCATTCGTGATTTTCGTAGTATGACGTAAGTTATACTTTGGTTGGAGGGGGTTGTATTTGTGGCAATAAGATCATTTTATGGTTTTTAGCCAAAAATCAGGTAGCAATCATAATAATTCTACTTATAACATACATAGTTAAGCGCATATCTGACTCACTGACTGACTATAACGCTGTAGGTAAAGACAGTCTTTTTATAAAATTTGTCAGTTTTTAAACCTTCTTTTCATTTCTTATTTCTACTACTTCTAATTTCGAACTTGGAATGCTATTTCGAATTTCGAACTTGAAATTGTACCTACTTCGAATTTCAAACTTGAAATTGTGCTTCGAATTTTGAACTTGACATTCTACTTCGAATTTCGAACTTGATATTCTACTTCGAATTTCGAACTTGACATTTTACTTCGAATTTCGAACCTGATATTTTACTACGAATTTTGAACTTGAAATTCTACGTCGAATTTCGAACTTGACATTTTACTTCGAATTTCGAACTTGACATTCTACATCAAATTTCGATCTTAATATTCTACTTCGAATTTCGAACTTGACATTTTGACATTTGAATTTTTATTATTATTTTGACCCTAATTTTCCAGCAGAAATGTACAGCCCACACGAATTTCAAAAAAATATGCTAAAGGCACTGGACACGACTGTGAAAATCATTGGCTATCAATGTGCACTTGCGTCCCAAAACTCATAAGCACTTGCGTCCCAAAACAATGACAACATTTGCGCAAAGACACTTTTCATACATAGCGCCCAAGATTTTTAATGAGTTACAATTTAATTTGAAGTCGACCACTAATGGAATAAAAACAAACAAACAAATTTCTCCGCTACTTTTGGAATTTGGAAGACATGAGATTGAGGTGCTCATCTCCGTCATTCTCCATTAAACACCTAATATTTACACTGACAAATAAATCTTATCTTTTTATTTGTTGCTACTAGGATAATTATTATCTTTTTATTCTGTTTTATTTATTGACTAGCTACTTGACTATTTTAATTACTGGCTTTTTATTTTATTTTAATTATTTTTTTTTATTTTTCAAATTATTACCCTGTTATTTTTCTCTACTTACTGATTATCACTGCAATTATAATTTTATTGTATTTTATTATTATAATTATTTTAACAATTTTTTTACTGGATATATTTTGATTTCATTATTACTTTTTTATTTTTCAACATGATTATAATTTAGGTATTAGTTATCATTAGAATAACTCTTGAAATTTATGCTAAGTATTTATTAGAGTTATTAGATTTACTATAATTCATTTATTTTTTAATTTTTGTTTTTCTCAGTAATAGTACTTTAATAAGTGTGCGCACAATATAAAATGTACAAGTGACCTAGTCGAGTCTACCTTGGTACGGGCTTCGGCCTAGTTAGGCAGACTTTGTGAATAATGTTTTTGAAAAATTATGTACTTACGAAAATAAATTTATTCTTATTCTTATTCTTATTCTTATGAATACAAAAGTTGGATTTTATTAATTATGTATAGGTATACGAAATTTCAAAATTGTTTTCTTATCGGTCACCACGCTCAAAAAGTGTAACTTGAATTAATATCAAAGAAAAAATTATATTAGAATTAATATCAAAGAATTAATATCAAAGAAGAAAAAAATATTGCATAAATAAAATAAACTTATAATATAATTGCATAAGTTGTTAAAAAATGCCATGCAATAGCTTTACCGCGGCAGTCCCCGAGTGCCACAGGTATTTTTTCTATATATATTTAGCATTCTATGCCACTGCCTTTAATAAAAATTTATTGCATGAGATGGCATGTTTGAATTCATTGCAACTAAGACTTATATTAACGAAAAAGAACAATTCACTTTTTATACTGTGAGACTATTACTGCGAATATTACTGCGAGACTATTATTGCGTGACCTAAAGCCTTTGGAAGGCAGGAATCGGCAATATTAACAGCAATGGCCAGCTTTTGTTCAGTCTGTGCTCGCTATTTGGACTAGCCATAACTAATATTGATGCAAATAAGCGATGTCTGGGATTTTTCTTGACCTGGCTAAAGATTTTGATACAGTTCAACAATGCAAACTATTGGAAAAGTTAACTCAACTTGGTTTTGGTGACACCGAGATAAGTTGGTTTACTAGCTACATTACAGGAAGAACACAAAGAGTGAAAATTGACGATGTCATAAGTGATGGCTTGCCATGCAACTACGGTGTTCCCCAGGGAAGTACGTTAGGGTCTTTACTTTTTCTCTTGTACATCAACAACTTGTGTCAACTGGAAATAACTGGCTCTGTTCTGTCATTTGCTGATGATACGGTGTTACTTTTCCAAGCAGACACATGGGAGTTAGTATTCGGCCAGGCAGAGACTGGATTAAAAGCATCCTAGCAATGGCTAGACAAAAACTTGCTAACACTCAATAGGGAAAAGATGAAGTATGTGACCTTTAGTATCGACAGGAGGCAGCAGCCATCGTCTGAATTGCAACTAATACTGCACGAATGCAATTATGATAGCTACTGCAACTGCCACCAATTGGAAAAAACATGTCAAATAAAATTCCTAGGAATCACTATTGACAATAACCTAAAATTGTATGACCACGTTGACATCACAGCATTAAGAATGAGAAAACTAATGTATGTATTCAAAAATATTCGAAACGTCTTTGAAATACATGTCTTGAAGATGATATACTACGCGTTAGCCCAATCTCTGCTAATATACGGACAACTAGGCTGAGGTGGTATGGCCAAAACAAATCTGGATCCTCTGATAAAGGCTCAAAAGGCCTTGATTAGGGTTATAGCCCGGAAGCCATACCACTACTTCAGTAACCAGCTATACAGGGATTTTATGGTGTTGGATGCAAGACAGCTATACGTACGGCAGATCTTGATATGATACTGGAAAGAACTCCAACGGGACAACAGCAAGCAGACCAGTAACGCCCATAGACACGACACAAGACATAAAGACAAACATGTTCAACCAAGAATGAGAACGACATTTGGACAAAGACATTATATTTACCCAGAGAAAAAACTCCATAACATATTTACCACGCAATTAGGCCAAGCTACAATCATTCAAAATGACGCTCACTACAAAAAAATGTTAACATTATGGTTGTTACACTCGACGCGGGAGCACTGTGAGTCGTTAGTAACTAACGTTATTAATAGGTGCACAGATGATTTATATTACGTATTATTGTTATTATTATCTCATTAGCCTCATAACTGTATTTATATATCTCCAATATATATTATATCTTATTTAATTTAATAAATATATGTTTTTTGTGTAATATACATACTAAATTAGTTATAAAATATACACCTGTAGGATTTCCCAAGATTACAGAAATTACCTATACACTCGACAGATGAACGTAGTACTAAATATGACCTCAATACAGGCTCTGCCTAGTAAGGTGATAAAATCCCGCCGAAGACGCACTTTTAGCAAATTTCCAGGGTTCTACATTTTGTATGTACGATAAATGATGTAAAATATATTATAGGAAATGTAATCATGTAATACTAGGGATAAATTAAATAAATAAATAAAAATAATACTACGTTCAGACTACCACCGAAATATAAAACCACCTGGATGCATCCAAGATCCAAGCATTGACATCGATTGACTATGCTATAGTCCGCCAAAAAAACATCTCCCAGGTGCACTCACTCGCGTCATGCTTGGGGCGGACTGCTGGACGGACCACAGACTCGCCATTACCAAGCTGCAACTTTGCCTACATCCACCGCCTAGGACTGAGAGAGTTAAAGGTACAACATCTGGATCTTAAAGAAACGCAGCAAAGATATGTCTCGGCAATGAACCTAGCGTCGAGTACACTTGACATAGTAGACGGTGATTTTCAAGCTAACTGGAATCTCCTCTCTTTTTGTTTGCTAGAAACAGGTACTCAGATCCTGGGCCTTAAAACTCGGAGGAACGAGGACTGGTTCGACGAAAATTAAGAGATGCTATCGGAGGCAATTAAAAAACACCGAGAACTATTACGTCGGCAACATCATGGACGCCAGCACCACAACATCACAGACGAGCTGAAAAGAAGTGGAACCAACTGACTAGGCAAACTAAGGACACTTGGTTTATGTAAACTAAGGTGGTGTAAACTAAGGACACTGGTGTAACTAGCCACCATAATTGAGGGCACCATAATTGAATGCTATACAGAATTCCGTGCTGTTGACCGTTGAGGAGTCCCCTCGTTGGAAGCCAACCCTGGGAGCAGTACCCCTTTAGCGGTAAATCTTAGAACAGGCAATCATAATTGAATGTGTATACAAAATTTAGTTTCTGTGCTGTTGACCGTTGAGGAGTACACTCATCGGGAGCCGATCCTGGGTGTAGAATCAGGTCATGCTCATCATAAAAATGCTTTGTCATCGGAGCTGAACCAACAATTAAAATTTATACTTCAAATTCTTTTGTCATTAATTCTCGTTATTCATATTCTTTTTCAAAATGCGTTAAAAATTAACAAAACTTTTCGAAGCGGAGCTAGAGAAGTCGTTTTCAAGTGTCTAAAAAAGTACTTCTAGATACATTTTAAGGTTATGTTTTGTTTGACATTTCGTATAGTTTGACTACAAATTGTTGGCACCTACCTGTCCAGTCGTAGTCAAAATTAATGATTATTTAACTGAGGCACGACTATCATTTTTTATGTTTCTTTCAAGCTCACAATAGTTCAAACTTTGATGTTACGCGATAGAATCGGTAAAGGAGCAGAAACACTAGTCTGAGTACAATACGCCTCTTGGGAGACGGTACTGAAACATATCCCTAGAATATTTAATATTACTATTCAGACATTACTGTGTTGCAATATAAATATGTCTTTCCAAAACGTAGGGTCTGCTATTTCTGGCCAGACTGTACTAACAAACATCGCAAGGTAAATAAAAGCTTGTAAAAAGTCACCACTTCTCGTGATAGCGGTCAGGACGCCACAGGCTATAAGTTTGAAAACATATAATTTACAGCGGAAATCTAGCGACATTGAAGTGGTGGGTGGGCTACGATGATTGTGGCGCTCTACACGGTTGAGCTAATCCGCCCAGGTGGAGACAATCCGTAGTTCGTCGAGCCATTGTATACTATTTTCCATTTTCCAGTGAAGCCAATGGGGTACGGAGGCCAGGCCGCTGGCAAGGCGGCTCGTCGGCCAGTCAGCACACGGCCCCCGCGGCGGCAGCTCGTATTTCGCGCCGTGTTTACCGCCCGCGCGACGCAAACGTCCCGTGCGAACGCGAATCGCGCGGCAATTTCAAACTCCTACGGGATCCGTCCGCGAATTTTCGCCACTCCACCTCCCGGACCGCCCCCATCGAAAAGTGCCCTGAAACACTGCGAATTATGAGCTTGTAATGTATTTTCCGTTTCGAATCAATCGATTTGTACTATTAAATATTTACGTCCAGACTTTGTATGACCTGTGAACCGCTCAACGTGTCGCTTATTACCTTTCTTTTTGTTTTTTGTCGTTACCGTGTTTACTCTGTGGAATATTTAGTGTGGCCCAAACGGACTGCCAGCGCCTACTCTCCATTCTTATACGGTAAGTTCAAATAGTCTTTTTATTATTGAAAAATGCCCAATGTTATGTGACTGGTAAATGACTCAGGAACCGTTAAGTGACGATGGTTTCAGCCATTTTGAAAATGAGTCAGAAATAATTGAGGTACTTATATTGTTTCAAAGCAATACTTGCTAGCAATCGACTAATAGAATGCGGTGTATTTCGCGGGATCGATGTTATTACTGTCATTTAATGAGTATGATACGACCAAATCTGGTTCTGAAACAATTATCCGTTGAGTATGATACGACCAGATCTGGTTCCGCGTTTTTTTCACTTCTTTGACGTTCTCATATTTATTCATAATTATCTAATTGTTTTACAAAATGATATTTCAATATTCTATATTCGAAATTTCGGTATTATTGCAGTATAGGTACCTCTTCTAGATTGTTGATTTTTTAACGTCACCAGACTATATTCACCACGCTGATTCCGAATCTGCAATAATATTTATTCGGTCTCAATAAATCAGGCGCCAAACCTATACATTTCGGTAGTTTTTTTAAAAAATAATACATAAACACCTATTTGGCGGTAGGTTAGGTTAGGTTAGGTTAGGTCTTTTTAAAACAACCTTAAAAACTAAGGTAAAAAAAAAAATTTTTTTTTTTTTTGTATGTAAATTTGGTTTTGAAAATACGAAGCGTCCGAAGCTTTTTTCTTTCACATTTAGCATTACAATGATCTAACCTAGTAGTATTTCTTTGTTTTTTCGATTTCTGAGAAAGGTACCTATACTGCAATAATTCCGAAATTTCAATGCAATCATTGTACAGTTGTTCTTTTTATGATTGGTGTAGTAGTTTCGTAGTTATAGTACTTTAAGGTCGATGTCGCCGAAAATCCTGCAAAAGAGACAGATGCATCCATGAAAATACCGATTTACTCCAAGGGTTAAATTCTAGGTGTTTATTAGGTATCGCTACTAGTTCTACAGTTCTCTGATAAGTGGCATCGAATGCTAAATTAATAGGATTTCGATATTTTTCTATATATATTTAGCATTCGATGCCACTGCTTTTAATAAAAGTTTATTGTCTGATATGGCATGTTTGAATTCATTGCAACTAAGACTTATATTAACGAAAAAGAACAATTCACTTTTTATAGTGTTTACTGTGAGACTATTACTGCGAATATTACTGCGAGACTATTACTGCGTGGCCTAAAGTCCTTGGAAGGCATGGAATCGGCAAAATGAACAGCAATGGCCAGCTTTGCTTAGTCTGTGCTCGCTATTTGGACTAGCCATAACTAATATTGATGCAAATAAGCGATGTCTGGGATTTTTTCTTGACCTGGCTAAAGCATTTGATACAGTTCAACATCACAAACTATTAGAAAAGTTAACACAACTTGGTTTTGGTGACAACGAGATAAATTGGTTTACTAGCTACATTACGGGATGAACACAAAGAGTGAAAATTGCAAGAAAGAACTCCAACGGGACAACGGCAAGCCGACCAGTAACGCCCATAGACACGACACAAGACATAAAGACAAACATGTTGAACTAAGAATGAGAACGACCTTTGGACAAAGACACTATATTTACCTAGCTAAAAAACTCCATAACATATTTACCATGCAATTAGGCCAAACTACAATCATTCAAAATGACGCTCACTACAAAAGGCTGGTAACATTATGGTTGTTACACTCGACGAGGGAGCACTGTGAGTCGTTAGTAACTAACGTTATTAAATAGGTGCACAGATGATTTATATTACGTATTATTGTTGTTATTATTGATTTATATTACGTATTATTAGAAACTCAGCAACGGTACGTCTCTGCAATGAACCTAGCGTTGAGTACACTTGACGTTGAAGACGGTGATTTTCAAGCTAACTGAAATCTCCTCTCTTTTCGTGTGCTAGAAACAGGTACTCAGATTTATTTATTTATTTGCAGTTGTTATAAAAACATATACAAAAAAAAACAAGAACACACAGATTAAAAATTAAAACTATAAATACACAAAGACTATGAAATAAAGCTACAAACGCTGCAAATTAGGGGTATCCTCAGGATATCTCTTATCCTGGTTTTCAGGACACACCTATTAATTATTGATACATAGGTATATGATTTTTAAAATAAAATAACCAAATCAAATAAATCTTAAAACAAAAAATCCAAATAATCATAATCAAATAAATACACAAATCGAAATAATCAAAATCAAGATATTAAACATCAAATGATATTAAAAGAAAATAACGTAATTACATAAATTTAATAATCTACATCTAATAAATCAAAAATAATCAAAATCAAAATATTTAACATTAAATAATGAGGTTGCAAATTAATAAACAAACGAAGACAATAGTAATAATCCAATTAGCAATAGTTATTTTAAAATAAAATCAAATTATGACATCTAAATATCTTCCTTTAATAATAAACTTTTAAAGTGGTCCTTAAATACTGCAATTGATTTCGATCGCAAAGCCATTCCCAACCGATTCCATACAACCGCAGAATAATACGAAAAGCTGCACTGGGCCTTAAAACTCGGAGGAACGAGGAAAACTCGCAGGTTTCAAAGCAATACTTGCTAGCAATCGTTTTATAGAATGCGGTGTGTTTCGCGGGATTGATGTTATTACTGTCATTTAAATTCTAGGTGTTTGCTTTTTAACGTCACCCGACTATATTCACCACGCGGATTCCGAAACTAATCCTTCGCCAGACTCAATTAATAAGAGACATACAGGCATTTAAAGGTGTCAAAAACCTACATTTTGGTAGGTTAGGTTAGTTTTTATTTGAAAACAATTCATAAATACCTTGATATCACTATGTTCGGTTAGTTTTTTTTAAAGTAATCTAAAAATAACTTAAATAAAACAAATTTTAATATTTAAAAACCGACACGATTTTCTATCTATCAGATTTAGCATTACAATTACCGAATTTGGTAGTATGGGTGTTTTTTTAAACATAGACCAGGTAGCAGTACCTAATAATTTACAAAGACTACTAAGATAATATGGTAAATAATATTACAGGAATTTACGAGCCAGTGACAGGCAAAAGACTGAGGGTGACATTAGCATTCGAGGATGCTATGTTAGCATTCTTATAAATTATAATTACATACTATAAATTATATATGAATTGAAATCGAAAGACCTAAAGTAAGATATAAAGTACGGAACTCTGTAACTTAGGAACAGACAAACCAATATCATAGTGTGTTTTTGCAGAATGTATAGGACTTTTTTTATTAATGTCATTAAGCCTTAACGCGACTTTTTTTGACTTAGTACATTCTGGAATTTGCCCATGATGTAATGTTGACGATGATCCTAAAGCGAATATTTTTACATATTTTTACTAAATGACTTAGCAGCTACGCGAAACAGTGAAAACATCTCGTCCATGCGGATAATGCAGATTCGGTGTAAAAATACGTTTAATCACATAAAGCGATTCACATTTTACTGGTTATGTCTAAATAAATGTATATCAATTCCAATATCATATCCAATATCAATATCAAGTCCAATTCTCTACCTCTCCCATCGGTTTTCTATATTAATTTTATATGAACTTAATGAAAAACTTAATGCCAGACAAGACACTTCTCGCTACTTTTCCCCTATTATGAGTAAAGGTGTATAATAATGACTAGTGCGATATTTTCTCATACAAAAGTAGCGCGTATTATCGATTAAATAGTACTAACTCTGATAATTTAGTGAAAGTCTAGTCTACAGTCAAATAAGGTGTATTGGAGACACATCTATCGGTCACTAACCTAACTACTCGGTATTTCAGAAAAAGGCCGCCAAATTCAATATGAAATCAAAATATTTTAGTTAGTAGAATTGAACCAATTAGTCGATTATTAAAAAAAATATTAAAATTTAAACAGTTCACTATCACTGCTTTCAAATATCTATATGAATTATACATACATTTAAATATATATATATGCTTATCCTAATTTAATTTCATCCAAATATTAAGTTAAATATCGTGTTTTATGAGTGTGAATCTTACTAACTTAAATTGGGGAATTTTAATCAAACATTGATAACTTAGTTTAAAAGGGTAACAACTCGAAAAAAATAAGTTTTGTGTTAATATGCTATAAAATGTTGTAAGCTGAATTTCTTCGAGTTTATTAGGGCAATAAAGTTAAAGTGAAATATTGTGTATGAATCGTGAAAGTGAGTATCTCTTAATATTTTTATCTGAAGAGGAAAACAACTCATTTTATTTCCATTTATATTTAGTTTTAAAGGTTAACATCCCGCTTTATTTTTTTTTAAAAATTGAATTTTCTTTGTTTAAGTGGAGTTACATAGTATTATATTCAATATTATTAAAATGCATTGAGAATTGGTTTTTAACATCCTTACCTTTCGAATTAATTCCTTTATGAATAAAAAAAAAACATTAGTAAATGTTATCAGCTTTTTCGACTAAAGGAAGTAGTATATAATACATACTATACCGGTGTCATATACCAGTGCTATAACGAATTAAATCACAGAGAAAACAGCTGAAAATGTTCAAAACCTCACTATTTATAGGTCGAAAAAAATGTCCTTATAACTCATTAAGGAAGGCTTTTTAATTAGTCTCCTGCTTTCAGACACAGCGCTCTTCTCTCATTTATTACACTGAAAATTATGTTCCCTATATATTCATAATATATAGGGAAAGGGCCTTATTTTGTTTATCATGGATAGCCAAAAAATATTTCTAATGAAATTCACAGATTAAAGGTGGCTGAAAAAATATATTTCGGACTATCTAGACACAATGTTGCAAACGTGAAAGCAAATAGAAAATTATCACTTTATCATGTAAATTAATACTCATGATTATATACAGTAGTCTATCAAAGGTAATGTTTATTTTATAGTTTTATTTAAGGAATGATAGACTTGGAGAAAACATGCTTCGATTGGCTGAAATATCTCCTAATATTAAATTGCAAGCCCTCAATCATCGCATTTTTGCCATAATGAAATGTGCAATTTACACAAATCTTTGCATCGATCCAATTACAAGGAGCCTTTGATTATCTTTGTAGTTATTTTCAGATTCTTGAGGGCACTTCGTGGGTCGAAATTGTTTGACCAAATACTGAGTTCCCGTAAAACTTATTTCTGTAGTGTTCTACTCATGAAGACTAAACTCAAAAAGTTGCATAACTAGTGAAGTTGAGTATAAAACACCCATAATTTCACCCGAAAAGCATAAATAAAAACGAATCCTCCACCTATAACTTCGTGACTTCGGCCCTCAAAATAGTATACAAATTATCAATCTAGTTTGTAAGTAGCCAAGAGAATGTTGTTACATTACCCACACTGTCTGTCTGGTTGCAGTGGCATAATAAAAGTTTATGTGGGTAAATTTTACCCAGCCTCACCATTCATAGGTTGAAATGTCCCTATGACTCATTTAAGAAAGCTTAGTAATTAGTCATCTCTCCTACTTTCAGGCATAGCGCTCTTCGCTCATTTATAACCCTGAAAACTATTTCCCTTATGTACGAGTATTATGACCGCATGTTGTTTACTAAGAATTCGTCGAGTAACGAGGGCTAATGTGCCAAGTTGTTCATTGATTTTATCGGAAATACGTAATAATTAATACCTTAAGGAAAGGTGAATGGGAAGGTGAGGGGGGGGGGGGGAGGGTGACGTCAAGTCTTGAGGAAACCAATTCGGAATGCTCGGCCCTCATTAATAGGTGGTGAGGTTACGGCGATGCAATGAAAACAGCCTTGTCGGCTAAAAAAATCCTTCAAGCGAGTGGCTTCGCTGACCTAAAATATTTTTCCGATACAAAGTTATTTTTATAGTTCTTAATTTGATATAATATTGATTGTGACATGAGATTAACACGAGGTTACTTTATTTTAAATGTTAGAAAGGTACTCGCATTGACAATAGCATATGCATTTAATTTTTGAACTTGGTTGCCGATATTTTTCTTATAACATTTATTACTGCAGCTGACATATATCGTCCATCACCTCAGACTTTAATTCTATACCCAATCGTCCCCAAAGGATACATATTTGAATAATGTATAGTCTACCGCTCTCCCATATAATCGTATTTTTACTCTGAAACTTCATATTTTTACGCATATTTTTGGTTAAATTACGGATTTTAAAATATTAATAAAAAGGTTTTTTTATCCCCTGGGAGGCCAAAAACGCCATTCGGTGGCTGTGGTGGTTAACAGATTCGGCCGGCCTTCATATATATTGTATAAATATACATGACTAACAAGATTAATTACTAGGTAACAAGAGATAATTAATAAAAAAATATACTGTTAGTATTTTTTTATTAATTCATAAAAAAATATACTGTTATATCTTGTGTGGCACTACGGGCAAAAAACGCCCAGGTCCGCGATAAATTGTATTACCGCTGTAATACAACCGGTAGAGGTTGCGTAAGCGACTTCGGACCCGTAACCAGTCGGGAGGTATCCTGAAGGTTAATTCCAGACAGAGATATCTTGCCAAAACTGGTAGTTAAGGGGTGAGGCTGCCCGCCGGGTACCTTTCCCGGTGCTTCGTCGTAAGGCGTTGGTATCTAGCGGGTTGCTGGTGAACTGGACAGTATATAGATTGTCTTGTCCCCAAGTCTTCTTCGCTCATCCCACGGCTGAAAGAATGATCTGTATCGTTATAGCACGTTATACACGTTGGGGGACGGGTTCGCCGTTGTAGTCGATACCGCCATTCTGTTAGTATTTATACCCAAAATTGACCAAATTTTTGCGGCGCCTTTTTTGCGCGCGAAGGCTGTTCCCCTAAAGGTTAATCCATTCAAAGTATAGATTCAATAACGTATTTTGATTACTTTTATCAAAACACTGGAATCGCGCAAATACTGTAAATATGCATGTAATTAGGCTCAAGCACACTAGGAATTTGGAGCCCACCGATAGTCAGTCATGGTCTACTTATAGTCTATACGCTTTACTTATAGCCATATCTCTGGTTCTAAATCTAGACAATTCACGTTAGCTGAAATAGCGAGCTTTTAAACTCCGTCGTCTTAAGAGTACCGCTTCGCGACTAGAATGGCTTTTAGTATCCTAAGAAGGCGATATGTTTATTACACGAATGCCCAATAAAAAGGAGGTTAATGTGCTCAGGGTTCATAATTATATGTTTCCGTTTCTTTATTCCACCATAACTTCTAAACTCTTGAGCTGATTTAGAAGTGTGTAGATTTAGAAGTGTGATTTAGAAGTGTGTGAATCGTTAGGTCATCTAGAGTGTCATTGGGTGCATTAACTATCCAAACATCAAGTAAGTAGTTGTCTAAATATCCAAATGTCAATAAATTAATTTTAATGTATCGTGTTTTGTGTCAAATGTAAAGTCTGATAGAGTACATTCCGGAAGTATACATCTATACGGATTAATACATAAAATACAAATGTTTCATAAAAACCGGAACAAAAATAATTTAAACCACAATAGTTCACTTTATGTAACTGTAGTCGTATGTTTATTTTTTTTAAATATATTTACTTGTTTTATAAACTGTAAATAATAAAGTATGTATTATATCGGACACTTTCCGGAAATGCCTGGTATGAATTCCTAACCAGGGATACTAAAGAAAACATTACGCAGAAGTGTTCGTTGCGAATGAGTTCTAAGAATTGGCAAGCTGGTATATAAGTCGTTTTATTCCTTCTAGACTTTTGCTTTTCTCGCATGTTGTTCGCTGGCTCTTTACACATTCCTCTAGAGTGGCGATAAAGCTTTGCCAACGACACGTATTACAAACTAAGCTTTTATGCAACTCGTGTGCTCGACTGAGTGGAAAGTTTTAAAGAGGTCGAGAATATCGTAAGGTGTTTCGGTGAGGTTGAAATATTTTGCGATAATTCAATAGTGAAATTGCCTGTTATTTTTTTGTGGTAATATTTAACTAAAATTTTATTTATTTATTTATTTAAGAATGAATTACTATAAAACATTGATTTACTTACAAAAATAAAAGGAACCAAATGACGAAACCTTAACCTTTTCGTTATTTTATTCTGTCACCCAACTGTGACTAGCCCGTTCTAGTGTCGACAGGACACTGATATTAAAATCAAGTTTGTTTGATTGCTTAATTGCTTACAAATGTACAAGTTTTAGTAAAAGCTATTAACATTAAAATTCCCTAAAATATGGTCTTCAAAAAATAATAACAACAATAATAGAAAATATTAAAAGATTATACAATAAATTATAAAAGGCAATTCCATTATATAATAGGCAATAAATATAATATAAAATTCGATTAAATAATATAAATAAAGTTATATGTGAAAAAAGAAAGAAACAGTCATTAATTTTATATGAATCGCCGTGCGTTAGTCTCGCAAGATCTCGAAAATGACTCGACCGATTTGAATTATTATTTTTTTGTTTTGTTTACCTTAATTCAGGGGTGGTTTACAACAAAAAATATTTAGCAAAAATTAAAAGAAACAACTGAAAATCGAAAAAATTGAAATTGGTCATTTTGGGAAATGGGCCACTTTCAATAGATAGCGTTCGCGGCAATCCTATTGTTTGACAGCTGCGCCATTCGAAAAGTAGAAAAGTCGAGTCGAAAAAATCAAGAGTCACAAAAGTCGAAAAAGTCGAAAATGTCGAAACAGTCGAAAATGTCGAAAAAGTCGAAAAAGTCGGAAAGTCGAAAAGGTCGAAAAAGTCGGAAAAGACGAAAAAGTCGAAAAAGTCGGAAAAGTCGAAAAAGCAGTTATATTTCATCATGTAAATTAAATACATTGAATTTATTTTAGTTACAAACGACTTTCATTCACCAAACGAAACTCAAACCGTAAATGATTCGGCCATATTATAGATTTCAATTACTTGGATTTGGAAGGTTGATTAGGATCAATAAACGCTTATGAAGAGCTACAATCAAATCAATTTTAGGTGGTACTAAGTTCACCGGGTCATCTAGTATTTAATATATGTTAAGTAATATAGGATTTAATATAAAAATAACTAGTCACAAAAAGTAAAATTCATTGTCAAAAACCTATCCGGCGGCCTCCACGCATAAAGTGCGAGCCCGGGCAGGACTCTGACCGGAGTCTAGTTCCCCTAGGAGTCAACCTTCTGGCGCTCCTGGGCGGTCTGCGCACCGTGCGGCGTAAGCCAATCGATTATGCACTCTAACAGTCGGAGGAGTATGGAAGCAGTACTGTTTCCTATAGAGCGGGGGTTGTTGCGGACCTTACGACGACTGCTCCTGAAACGACCATCGGCTACCCGATCCTGGGTGAACAGCCGGGCAAAGGATGCCGTGGTACGCGATAGATTCGTTTACATCGTTTCACCGCTTCGTAAGGGAGAGGACCGCGCAAGCGACCTCGAACTCGTAACCAATATAGATTATTTCTTATGGTACATTCAATAGGTTTTCGGTGTTAAAATATGAAAACAATTACACGTCTAAAAAGGTTAGGTAGCGATAGAACGGCTGTTTATTTCCTTAAATTTTGATAGCAATAGCAAGAGTATTTACAATACCTTTTAAAATTACTCTCTCTTTTTACTCACCGAAAGCGATTTAATTGCGAGAGTGTCATAAGTACGCAATGGCTACTGGGTAAACCGCGCCGCGTCTGCCAGTGAACGAAATGCAGGTTTATTTCCGTCCTGGCAGTGGAGGCAGGAGGCAGGCGATCGATCCTCTTGACCCGCATCTCGCTAGATTTCGAGAGCAGCTCAGCGCTGAAGCTGAAACTGAAACACCCCCGCCTCTAGCCCGAAGCCCCAGGCCCTAGCCATACACTTCGATACGCGCCGATGAATCATCCGTTTGTAGCCAACGCGTGTTATATTCAATTACATAAATGTAAACGTCCTATCTGAGGCAAATGGTAGGTACATTAACCTTCTCGTGGCTGGAAGGGTACCCTGTACCCTTTTCATTTATTAATTATTTATTTAACTTTCCCTGCCTATCAACCAACAAGGAAGGAAAGTATTGCGACCGCGCACTTTTTTTTCGAGTTGAAGACGGAGGTATTTGTGTTGAACCGCCCCGTACGATTTAGAACATTGCCAGATGGAAGTCTGTCTGTACATATATGGGCTAACGGGCCCGGGGGCTAACGGGCCCATTTAGGGGGCTAACGGGCCCATGATGAGTTGGCCACGATGACCCATGTGTTCAGCGTCGGTCCCACTCACGGGTCAACACCCATCCGACGGCCTCCCCGCATGGGGTGCGAATCCTGGGTAGGACACTGGGTCAACCAGTCTCCCCTGGGAATCAAACCTCTGGCGCCCCTGGACGGTCTGCACACCGTGCGGCGCAAGCCAATCGATTGTGCTCTCCGACTAACATCTTGCGGTGTCAACTACAACGGGCGAGCCCGTCACCACAGGACGTTTTAACGATTAGTCGTTCTATCGCCCTGCAGTGAACGTAGAGACTTTGGACAGTACATTCTACGTCCAGCTACGTCAACAACCCGTGAGAGTCCAACGCCTTACCGCGAGTTAGCCAGGAGTAAACCCGGCGGGCTCGAGATACTCGCGCCCTCACTTCCAATTGTGACCAGATTTCTCCGGTCTCTCGATTGGTACCGAGTTCGAGGTCGCTTGCGCGGTCCTCTCCCTTATGAAGCGGTGAAACGGAGAGCACAACCGATTGGAGCAAACCCCGCACGGTGCGCAGACCGTACAATCTTCGCGGACCAAGGCGTCCTTTGCCCGCCTCTTACCCGGGATCGGATGGCCAATGGTCAATTCCAGAGCAGTCGCCATAAGGTACGCAACCACCCCCGCTCTATAGGAAACAGTACAGTTCCCAGACTCCCCCGACTGTTAGTCGGAGAGCACAACCGATTGGAGCAAACCCCGCACGGTGCGCAGACCGTCCAGGGGCGCCAGAGGTTTGATTCCCAGGGGAGACCGGTTGACCCAGTGTCCTACCCAGGACTCGCTCCCCATGCGAGGAGGCCGTCGGATGGGTGTTGACCCGTGAGTGTGACCGACCCTGGACACATGGGTCATCGTGGCCAACTCATCATGGGCCCGTTAGCCCCCGACTAACAGTCGGGGGAGTCTGGGAACTGTATTGTTTCCTATAGAGCGGGGGTGGTTGCGTACCTTATGGAGACTGCTCTTGAATTGACCATTGGCCATCTGATCCCGGGTAAGAGGCGGGCAAAGGACGCCTTGGTCCGCGATAGATTCGGTGCACTCCGTTTCACCGCTTCATAAGGGAGAGGACCGCGCAAGCGACCTCGAACTCGGAACCAATCGAGAGACCGGAGAAATCTGGTCACAATTGGAAGTGAGGGCGCGAGTATCTCGAGCCCGCCGGGTTTATTCCTGGCTGACTCTCACGAGTTGTGACGTAGCTGGACGTAGAATTGTACTGTCCAAAGTCTTCTACGTTCACTGCAGGGCGACAGAACGACTAATCGTTAAAACGTCCTGTGGTGACGGGCTCGCCCGTTGTAGTCGACACCGCAAGATGTACATATATCTGTCTGTCACTCTGTGGTCTGTGTGTATTCCTCTACGATAGCGCCCAAACGCTTAATCCTTCTTCTTCTACTTAGACCCTGTCCTATTTACTTGCGGCTTGCCTTCCTTGTCCTTCTCCTCCACGATCTTGCTCGTGTTGTGTCGGCGCCGAGTTAAGCTTCTCTCAGGTCGTTTTCAACCGTCGTCAATCAGGTGGTGGATGGTCTTCCAAGAGCACGTTTTGTCGTTGGCAGGTCTAGCGCAAGCTTCACCATGTGATTTACTGGACGTCGCTGGACGTGACCGTACCACTGTGAGCATATTTTTTTGACTTTATCAATTATCGAATCGACTTTAAACTTCCCCGTATGTACTCATTTCGGAATTTGTCAAACGCTTAATCCGATTGAGTTAAAATTTGTCATGCAAGTGTCATTTGGTCATGGCAAGAATTGAAAACTTGGTGGTTGAAATCGGTCCACCATAGAGCGCACTAGACATATTTCGATCTCGAAATATTGAACCTATAGACTTGAATTTGGGTACACAGAGTTTGTTGGGCCGAAATGAATTTTCACCGGTTAGTATATTTGCGTAAACGATTGAATCGAACGTGTTGAATCAATCTTGTGTCGTTAATTATGATTTTTCACTATCCGCGCTCGTCGCAGACTATCCCATTCAATCATGTAAACTTTCTTTTCAAAATCCTTCCTAAAGTCCATAGCGACTTGCCAAGAAAATTTTGTGTTGATAAAACCTTTTTTTTTTTCTATGTGTGATTGTTAATTTTTCTTGACATCATGAACTGTATTATTTGCATATTGTGTTTATATCGTCCGATATGCAACGTCCCTTTCCTTTGCCTCTCCTGGCCAGATATAGATTACAGGTAACCAAAGGAATTCGTTCTTCCTCAGGTTCGGACGGATGATTGAGGAGCGTTCGCTCCTCCGCCTAGTCCCCACATCACACATGTGTGACGTCAAACACGCTTAGTTCATGACGTCACACAATGGGTAAAATAGCCAATATAGCAAATGAATAGTTATACAAATAAAGAGCACCATGATTTAGTAGTAATTTAGTACGTTAAAGTAGTGATTTCTACTCGCACTCCTTCTCCGTACATGGAGTCCGTCTTTGGAATGCTTTACCCAAAAATTTAAAGACACCACGGAGTTTATATTTCTTAAAACGCAGGCTCAAAGGACACTTTCACACGCACTCATAAATTGATCTTGCCCCCACCCTTACTTCTTCCCTGGGTCATTATAGGTTAATTACTTTTTAAAAATTTCAATTGACATTTCCTCTTCTACTTGATTTTAATTTTCGACACATTTGATACGAAACTGCTTCTATTAGTGATTTTAATAAAAGTTTTATCTTATTTTTACAGCAAAATATGTTTCCCATTAGGTTAAGGTTACCTGTGAGATATTGCTTTTACGCAATAAGCTCGCCGATTTGCTTCATAGAAAAAGCATTTTATTATTTTTATTAATATTATTTATAGGTAATAAAGGATTAATTATATTATTAATATTTATAATATATTTAGGAGTGAGAATCAATAATTTATTTCATTATTATTATAATCTAGACATGTATTCTTGATTTTTTTCTACTGAGGTATTCCACATCCTAATTATCAATCCCACATTACTCAGTAATTTAGGCCACACTAACGCCAGGTTAAGTGTGTAAAAACGAAACATGCTGATATTGCTCCTTAAAAAGATAATTTCAAGAGAAATCAAACATTTCCTTGATATTTTTGTAACAAAATAAAGTTTCTATCATCGTATATGTTTTCAAGCAAAATAAACTTTTTCTCTGAAAAAGCTGTAAATTTGAGGCGAAATTTCACAACATTCACTGAATGTCCTGAAATAGATCAAACAAGAAACTTTAGTTAACTGCCCCCCCCCCCCCCCCCATTTGGGCTGAGGTACTAGTAAAGGCACAAAATAGTCTGGACAGTGTGAAAGCATGGCTTGATAGACATGTCCTAACTCTGAATGCCTCAAAAAGCAATTTCATTGTGTTTGGATTACGTCCTGTAGTCATCACACCTCCTCCATCATTGACAATCCACTCTTACCACTGTAATAGGCAACCATCCTGCGCTTGTTACCATATCCAAGAAAAAACCGAAGTCAAGTATCTGGGTGTCCTAATAGACTCTAAATTGAGCTGGGATAACCAATTATTACAACTCTCTTCGAGGTCTCGGAAACTAGTTTTCGTCTTTACAGAATTACGCAACGTCCTTTCTAAGAACTCCCTAAATATGGTTTATATGGCCCTGTGTCAGGGTTTATGGGTACACGGAATAATAGCTTTGGGAGCATGTGTAAAATCTGTCTTGGATCCTGTAGTGAAAGCCCAAAAGCTTTTGTTGAGGGTAATCAACAGAAGGCCCCCACGATATGACTCCAACATGCTATTCAAAGAAAGTAATGTGTTAGATATACGCCAGCTGTTTGTGAAACAGTCACTCATGTTCTACCATCGAACCTCAGATAAACGACTACGAAGCTAGCAACACCGAACTACAAGAGCATCTACAGGTCTGAATTATGCCGTTCCCCGAGTTAATTCTTCATTTGCCCAAAGACAATTCAACTATATAGCACCTAAAATATTCAACCGCCTTGATGACAAAATAAAGGAAATAGAAAATACCATTTTATTCAAAAAAAATATTAAAAAATGGCTTGACGACATAGGTCGTTCAAGGACAGAGAAAGAACTGCTGCAAGTCATATCTTAAAAAAAAATATATATTTCTGCATAACTTTACTATTATACTATATAATATGATATGAGATATTAAACAAAATGTACTATATTGTAATATAATGCAAAAGAATAATACTATAATATATTTAGATCGTTATATTTATATATTTGTGTATGTATATATATGTATGTGTGTATGTGTATATGTATCTATATGAGTACCTACGTCAGTTAGGCTTCTCCACCTAAGTCAGAAAGTAAGTCGTATGCCCAGATACAGGCTATATTTGGCCTAGTTGGGTATACGCTGAGCATGGTCATGTGAATGTGAGCCGTTGTTTCTTCGCACCATTACTTGTTATGACCATTTTTATGCGTTTTATATGTAATTATGTCTAATACAAATAAATAAATAATAAAATAAATTTAAATCAGAGGCTCCACAGTTCTTCAAATTTCCAAATTGATGAGAGAGCGATTCTTAAATCCGTCCTCAAATAGGTACCAAATAGTTGCTCAAGGAGAGTTTTTAATTACGGCTCCATTGCGAAGTTTTTAAAGTTTTACTTCGCAAAGTTATCCAAAGTTTTAATTCGCGACTATCTTCAACAAACTCATTCCCAATATTGAGTGCAAAATTATTCTCAATTGAATTTAGAAAATATCTCACCTTTCCCTCATTTCGCTAAATTATATAGTTTCTATGGAATAATGTAGAATGACAATTTACTTGCCAATTTTAAATGTAAATATTGAAACTTTACATTACTGACTATATATAACTATACATTATTGTTTTATTTTTTTATGGAGATGTCTTTATATCTGGATGTTATTATGTGATAGATAATATAAAATTTAGTACAATAAAAAATAAACTAAATATTTAAAAAACTATAGCTGCAGGCGTGGAAAGAAAGGATGAGATATAATTTTATTATTATTTTTATTATTTTATTTTATTGATACACCTAAAATATATGGCCATGTAGTCAAACAGGTTTCTGTGAAATGTAAAGACACTAAGAAGTCACACGTCTCAAAATCTTACAAGTTAGACCATTGTTATGTAATTGCTATCCATTATTTAAAAAAAAAAATATATTGCCATGTAATTAAAAATGCGCAAAATTATACCCATTTTTGAAAGCAGTAACAAGCAGAATATTAATAACAACCGTTCATCTTCCTTTTTACCTGACTGCCCAACAACAAAATAGTGTAATGTGTTCAGGGTTCATCTATGTATGTTTTTCGTTTCTTTATTCCACCATAACTTTTAGACGCTCGAACCAATTTTGAAGTGTGTGATATTGTTAGAATCGTTATGTCATCCTGAGTTTTATAGGGTACTTTAATTCTTAAAATAAGAAATAAATGGTTGTCTGAATATCCAAATGTTAATAAATTTACATAAATATATCGTGTTTAGTGTCAAATGAAATATCTGATTGAGTACATTCCGGAAATATACATGTATCTAATACCTATTAAACCACAAATGTTTCATTAAAAATAACCGTAATAAAATAATTATAAATACAATACCTCCCTTTCTGTAATGGCAGCCTTTTATGCTTTTTAATACATATATTTACTTGTCAGTACGTTATCAACGATAGTAGAAAGATAGCTTGACAAAGAATTCAAATTATTTTACGGAATACAACATTCTGTCAAATAATCTATTCGGTGCATGGTTGAAATTCTGGATCTTCCTAAGGCTTTTGATGCGGTTGCAAATGAAAAAGTGCTCCAGAGATTAAGAGACATTGATGTAAGAACCTCACTATCAAGAGCTAACTATCCCACAGAACACAAATTATTTTGGGTAATAACTATCGGAGTAATTAACAACTCTCGTAGAATACTACAAAAAATAATACATAATATTCGATTCCTTATTTACGTATATAATGATTGCAATCAAGGTGCTAAATACTATACTTTTATTCGAAGACAGCGACTGGAAATACATTTTTAATGAGACACATACAGGATTTAATTAGGTAATAAATTATTAGATGATTCTTTTCTCAGCCTTAGTATGCAAACTGAAGAACAAACTACTTACCTTTAGTATTTATGCGAAAAGTTAACCATGCGATTATTTAACTCAATATTTCCTACCAAACTAGAAAGCTCAAAATAAACAAAATATATTGTATTAACTTATGATAACAGGCTAAGCCGGTAAATTCGTACATGAACCCTATTAGATGAAGTTAGAAAATTAGCATATATTTTCAAATTGGCAAAGAATATTATAGGTCCGAAAACTCAGTCATTTTATATGAGATCATTATGAGTTATGGGATATTAGATTGGTGGAGAAGGGGTGGGGGGTGGGTATGTATTTTACAAATGTAATAGTAGCACCCGACGTTTTGGCGATGTTACAACAACCGTAGTAGTCTGTCTACCCTGTACAACAGCCTTTCTAACATCGTCGAAACGACGGATGCTTCAAACTTTACGCACTAAATTAGTTTTTATCTTATTTATACTCTGGAATATTTATTTATTTAATTAGTAATGCAAATATAAAATTAGAGTAAATAATTTCAGCTTAGGAACTATGCACAAAAATATTTGAAAAAATATTCAAAAACAGAAAATGAATATATAGTATAGTCTAGTGGCAACATGACCTAACTAGGCCGGGACCTGTTCTAAGGTAAACATTTAATTTTTCATGTGCTTGCAACAATACAGTGTTTATAATATTGGCATACATCCTTTCCTAAATTAATTTATTTTTACTTAATTGAAAAAAGATAATGATATTTAAATTGGTCGTTTATGCACAAAATAATAGAATTGCAAACCCATATTAAAAGTGAGTATATTACTTAAAATTAGGGGTGCAATTTTAAAATGTAAGCGAATAAATTCAAATCAAGTAACCGCAACATTCTTCTTTTTTTACTAATAAAATATAAGTAAATCGTAATAATCCCAATGACAGCCCACTTCTGTCTACTTATTTTTAGTCAATTTCTTATCCCGCTTCCTGTCAGTAAATTTCCAATTTTACAAGACCTATATTTATTTTTTTGTTTTCCCTTATTACGGACTTTTTCCCAGAAGTGTGAAAATAATCAACAAGCACTTGCACTAGTAAATTTCTAACCATTGGATTTGTACTTATGAACTTTAATTGTAACTACAGGCTTTTGTACTTGTGACTTGTCACTTTCGAGAAAATGGAGCAACCACTATACTAAGGAAGTTGTACTTAATTAGAGATTTTTTAACTAAAGACTAAAAGAAACTTTTAATCAAAGAAGAAGAAAAGACTTACATCTAATGCAGGGGCTATAAGAATAGAAGATCAATAGGATCAACAGTCGTGCGAATAACAAGTCTAAATTTAACGGTAACATTTTCTAGTACGTCTTAGCAGCCAAGACAGTTGTAAGATCTGTCGGGGAAATGGGCTGGAGACGTTCTAAAATTACTGACCATCGTATGAAGACCTAGACTATTGTGTATATGCATTTAGAGTTTGGTTACAGAATAATAGATTCGTTCGATATGCTCATTCGTGGAAGTCGTATGCATGACTTAAATATGCAAAAACTCCAATCGTAGTGCCTAAACGAAGATATTAGTCATTCTGTATTAGTTTTGACATTTTAATATATTTACTTGTTTGCATATAGTACACATATAGCAGGTACACATATATGTGTTATGCAAACAAATAAATATATTAAAAGGAATAAAAAACACGACTGCCGTTACAAAAAGTGAACTATCGTCTTTATAATTATGTTTATTACGGATTTTCTATGAAATATTTGTGGAGCATGCATTTTTCCATATAGATACATATTATATATTTTCAAAATGTACCCAATAGAAAGACCTTTAAATTGCCACTAAACATGATATATTTATGCTATTTTATTGACATTTGGAGATTTGGACATTTGGACAACTAAAGTAACTTGAATTAATAATTTTATTGATTGTTTTAGTTATATGGTATCTTATATTTAAATGTAATTACAATGTATTTAGATTCTTCTTGGACAAAACGTTATAAAAATTAGTTTGATTGATTATGTGATTATTGATGATTATTGCTTGTGTTTGATCATTTCTGATATTGAATATTTTAATTGTTGATAGTTTTAGTTTTACTGATTGCGCCTTATATAGCTTCTTCTTTATGAAGTTTCTTCTGAAACAAAATGTTGTATGCTCTCTGGGCAGTTTGTTAATTAAACATTGTATGTTTTTTAATAATTCCCACAATAAAGAACTCTATAACTCTATAACTCTTAACATTTGGGCAGGTAAGACCCCCTATGACAATTAGTATAATATAATAATTCTAACAGTACTACTTACTTCTTCATTGGTTCGAGCGTTTAGAAGCTATGGTAGAATAAAGAAACGGAAAACATGCATAGATGAAACCTGAACACTTTACACTCTTTCTTTGTTGGGCAGTCGTGTAAAAATAGCGATACTGAGTGCAAGACTTATGGGCATAAACAAGGGACTCTTGAAAGATTCTGGTCTGAGTCGAGTAGGTAGTTGCTCCATGAAAATATAAATTTAAAAGTGAAATAATTTTTAAAAACTCCTGAACGGTGATAATAATCTTAACATCGCAAAGAAAAAAAAATACATCCTAACATATCACAGTCAGTTCTATTTCATGTTATAATTTGTTTAACCCTTCAGGCCTCGGCCCCTCAGCCGATTGACAAGTTGATGTCCCAATTTTTTTAAATAAAAATTAGTAAAAAAAATTTATTATTACACTGTCCCACCAAAAAATTAATTACTGCCAAACCACTGCACCCATAATTACAATAAAACATTATAAAATAAAACAAATTAATTTTAAAATATTAAAACGGGGCCGTCACGCTTAATCGTGTTGTGGCCGATATCGGCCTATTAGGGCTCTAGGGGTTAAGATTTAGTATTCACGTAGATTTATTCAAGAATGAACCTTATTATTGTTTCGAACCGGTAAATCGGATCTTATTTAAATAACGGTTTGTAAAGACGCGAAGAACTTAAACGATTTCGAAAAGTGAACAAAGATTACACATTTCTACCTGAATCACGGACATAAGGAATCGCCTATCCTGATCAAGTCAAAAACAGGTAAAAGCGATGCACAAGACACATATCTATGAAACTATATCATTAAACACATTACGTAAATAACAACGTGACAATGGATCAGAGAAATTTGCTATAGTATTTTAAATTAAAACCGATATTACAACAGCGATTCTAAACTGCATTGCCGTTACCTATTACTTTTACTGAACATATACATATACCTTTAAGCGTACATGATGAACAACAGAAATATATAATAATAAAATTAAAAAAACTCGATCGCAGACAACTATAAATCTAGATTTCTGATCGAATCTGGATTGGAATACCGAAATTATAAATTACGGAAGCTATGTGGTAAACACAGAGGGTACATATATTAAATAGACAACACTAAAAAGGAATCGACGATAACTCTGAAAAGTTGGATAAAATCTGCGAAGAAGCATTATATGCATTCGATAATATATTCGATATAATAATACTGACCGAATGTTGGCTAAAAAAAACTGAACCTCCTCAAACTCTGCCAGGATATCGAGTTTTCTACACCAACTCATTGCAATTACAAAATGACGGTGTAGTTGTGTACATTCGTTCTAACCTGAACACAGTAGTAACAGAAAAACAGGTAAATGATGCCAACTGCTTACACATCATTTTAGAACACAGGATAAACATTATTGCATTATACAGATCACCCAGTCAAAGAAATATAAACAACTTCCTGCAATCGTTAGACGATATTCTACAAGTTATTCATTCTGACCACGACATTATTCTAATAGGCGACACAAATGTAAATATTATTAATAATAAACACGATCAGGCAGATGATTATCTTAACTTACTGGCGCATCATGGCATTCATGCTGCCATAGATGTCCCAACAAGAATCGACGGCCAACATGAGACTTGTATTGATCACATTATGATCAAAACTAAACTAAAATGTAAACCGTATACCTACCACACGACAATTACCGACCATAGCATGATTGGCATTGCAATGACAACTAATAAAAGAACTAAAAATCTGGAAACGAAAACTAAATCGTCAATTGACCATGTCCTCCTTCTAAACGAATTGAGTAAACAAAATTGGGATAGAATATTAGGTGAACACGACGTCGAAAAAATTGCCAACTATTTTTAGGGACTCTATCTAGCTGTATCAAAAGTTCGACGAAAGTAAATACAATAAAAATCCCTAGATCAAAGAAAAAACTAACTCCCTGGATAACAAATGGATTGTTAGCCTGCCTTCGGAAAAGAGACAAAATCCACAAAGACACGAGAAAATTCCCAAATAACACTCAACTTCTCAAGTACTATAAATCTTACAGAAACATTTGCAAAAGGCTAATTCAAAAAAGTAAAGTTAAATACTACAGTCAGGAAATTAAAGAAGCAAGCGGGGACAGTAAAAAAACCTGGAGGTTAGTTAAAAATATCGCATTTGGTAACAAGCAACTGACGGAAGTAAAGGAGATCAAAATAAATAATGAATTGAAATCATTAGAAGATAATCACGAAGAAATCCTGGAACATTTTAATAAATATTTTGTAAATGTAGGAAAAACTTTCGCCAACAATATTTTGAACAATCTAAATACTTCTGAAAAGATTCTAGGTGCATCAGTGAATACGCAGCCCAAGACGAAAACAAACCTCAAACTCTACCAAACATCTAAAGATGAAGTCGTCAAAACTATTACATCGCTAAAAAACTATTCTGCGCCAGGAAACGATGGCATCACAACAGAAATACTGAAAATGTCAATTGATTATATTGCAGAACCTATTTGCCATCTTATTAATACTAGCTTTGAAAACGGAGTTTTTCCTCAATGGCTGAAGTTTGCAAAGGTTAGACCACTACATAAGGGTGGAGACGAAAATGACATTGGTAATTACCGTCCAATATCGCTCCTTAACATCTTGTCTAAAGTAGTGGAAAAAATTGCCAAAAAGCGTTTGATCTCGCACCTAGACAATGAGAATCTTCTATCCAGCAACA